>NNCF01128428.1:183637-194995 GCA_002313205.1 Laupala kohalensis
AAATATAAATTATTTGCTTTTAAATTCAATATAAAAATTTTTTGCACATGTTTATTGAAATTTTGAAGAACGTTTCTAAATTCCTCGCAAAATATATCATTGAACACTTTCATTTACACATGAAGAAAGTAAAATATCGAAACTTAAAGGGAGCATGAATAGAAATTATTTTATAGAAACTTTGTCGTTTCGTCGGCAACTTTGCTAAGATGAACTTTGGCCTGCCACGTTGCCATGTATGTTGTAATGCTACGTTGCCGAATTGACAATTGCTCAGCGTATGTTTTAAGATTTTCCTAAGCAATGTGAGAGCATGAATTAAGGTTTCGTTCATTACAGATATTACGAGCTGAATGGTGGTATAAACCATTTTCAAAAATCAGTTCACACAAGGATTCGAACCCACCTTGTGACAGAACAATAATAGCAATGCTTTAGTGTTCTCAGCCAATTACACTTTTGCTGGAGGAGGTAAAATGTCTGTTGAAAAATTCGAACAAATAAATAGCCACTCAAGCCTGCCTGTTTTAGTCGGTTTGACAATGAATGACATTCATTTTTCTTTAATAGCGGTGTAATGAAACATTTTATCTCGTTACGATTTACCCGCCGCTCGATGTCTTCCAAATATAGGCGCCTTTTCCAATAGACCTACGATAGTCGTACGAAACTTTCCCTCTCAAAGTGAAAGCAAGAGGAGAGATCCGTTGCAAACCTAACAGATCCAAAACTGGTCAGAGCGTGGGAATTAGAAAAATAAATGAGCTCTTTTATGTTATCAGTAGTGTACAATAAGAGAACGCTTGTCTAATCTATCGAGTACTGATTCCATATTGTCTAGTTTCCTGAGTTCTATTTTGATGCTTTCTAGAATATTTTCATTATTGTATTCATTTACGTCATTGTGCCAGAAGTCCCCGAGTCCTAATTTATTTAAAATAAATTTAGTTTTTGTGCGCCATCCGACATCTCTATTGATTTTGTAACATTCTAGTACAATTTCATTCTTGTTGCCACTTTCGATGAGAAGTCAATATTTCAGTAATTTTAATTGTAAGATACCGTTTAGTGAATATTCTCCGAATTCCCACAGAATCCCGCTATAAGCTGTGTTTCTAGTAACTCCAAGAATGTGTTTCAGATAATCGGTCTGGAAGGAGGCTAAAAGAGAATTATCACCTGTTCCCCATAATTCTGCTCGGTATGCTATAATGGGTTCTTATATTGAATTAAACATATTGTCCGATAGTTTTGGGGCAAATTCAGGGACTCTAATGGAACATTTTTTTATTTCGTTGAGCGCGAACATACTTTTTCTTTTAGCTCTTTCTTTGTGTCTACTCCAACCCAGATAAATTGACAGCTGTACCCCTAAGTATGTAAACTCTTTAACAATATATAAGGTGATATAATTGAATATCCATTTTTCTTCTTTGTTTAATACCCACCCGTTTTTTAATATCTTTATTTTTGTCTTTTTAACATTTAATTTAATTGTTCTATCATTGTAAAACTTGCCTATGGCATCGAATCCTGTTTGGAGTCCCTCTACAAATTTAGACAAGGTGACAGAGTCATCCGCAAATAATAGTGCCGGTATAGACCTTCCCGAGTAAGATGCAATAGGTGCCTCCGTCTGCGCGATATTCAAATTGTCAATAACATCATCAACGAACAGGATAAAAAGCAGTGGAAAGAGGACGCATCCTTGCTTCACACCGATGTTTACAGGGAAATTCATTGTTGTAGAATGCCTGACGATATTAACATATGCACTGTCTCCGTGATAAATTGTCTTTAGTATGTTGATGAATTTTTATGAAATTCCTATTTTCCCTAGGGTTTGTCAAAGAAGTACTCTATCTATTGTATCGAATGCTTTCTCGATATCTATAAATTCACAAAAATATTTCCCTTTTTTATGAGGTGGCAGTTTCCGCCAGAGAGTTTATTATAAATATATTATCTACTTTGCTGTAATTATTTCGAAAACCCGTTTGAAATGGTGATAAATTTTTATTTAATTCAACGTATATTTTTGAGATGGTTATACAATATTGAACAAAAAACTTTACCTATCACGCTGAGGAGAGATATTCCTCTATAATTATTTGGGTCGTTTGTGTCACCTTTATTCTTATACAGCGGTTGAATTACTGCTTTACTCCATGGTTCATAGAAAGTAGATGTATCCAACATGTAGTTGTACATACGTTTTAAAATTGGACTGAACGATGTTTGAAGAGCTTTTATGCATTCTGGTGGCAGGCCATCTATACCGGGAGCTTTTCCAGACTTCCAGTGACTTATAGCTTCTTCAATGTCCAACTACTATCGGCTCGACTAGTTCAGGTATTGTATCTACTAGTGAAACGCGTTCGGATTGAATGAGTGTGGATTACTGTGGAATATCAATTTCCTAAAATGATCTTCCCATATCCACGCCTCTAAATTGCTCCTTGACTGCTGTTTACATCTTAGTTTACGAATGACTGTCCAAGCGTCTGTTGAATTTCTATATGTTACTCTGTCACGTATGCGCTTTCCTTCCCGTTCCTTCCAAACACTTTTGGCATTTCGCAGTGTCTCCTTGAAGGTTCTCCTTAATCTTCAGTATGCACTGCGGTGCACTTTCCCTCCCAAAAGCTGATATTTCCGTAATTCGTCCGTCGTCCGTTTCTTCGCTTCTCTACATTCCCGGGTAAACCAAACGTTCTCTTTTATTGTGTGGGAATACTTGCATGTCTCTGCAAGCGGATGTTAAGTTATCTTCTAAACAAAGAACCGCGTTGTTTAAATCTCCCAAAAGTAATTTTTCTGAATAACGGTGTGCATTTTTCCGAGATTTCTTTCAAAGTTTTCAGCGAATTTAATTTTCTTGTCTTCAATCCACTTCATGAGAGGGAGTGCTGTAGGTGTTTCCTTCCGCGACTCCTCGTCACCTCTGTCTTCACCCCCCAGGGGGCTTAGATCTAGTAAGTACGTGTTTGGCGAACACGGGGCCCCGAGCTGAGTCTGGCATTGCTTCCACTTGCTTGTGTTATGCTCCTTCCTTTCTCTTTTCTGACCTTCCTTGGTCACCTCTTGTTCTTTTCGATCCCGACGCTACTAGGTTGCGAGGGCTAGGGTATCGTTCATTTTCTTCTTTNCTTTTAAAAAAAATGTTATTTAGTAAAGTCGTGAGATATAATGGGATTTGAGTTTTGAGTTGTAATTCAGGAGGGTTTTTAGTGGGTATGGCTGAGTCATTCGGCGAGTCCCACACGCGGGGAGAGTCATGTTGGCTCTCCCTAGTGCGTATTCCCTTCCTGTACAAGTTTTAAGGGCTCTAATGACCTTTGATGTTGACGAGCCCTAAAGCCCCACACAAAAAAAACAAAAAAAAAACCTCTGTCTTCAAACCGATTTCAAGACATAATACCATGTGATGCGAGGCTATCGTAGGTTTCACCCAAAAATCGTGTAGCAAATGCAGAATATTTTTTGATGTTAGGGGATAGCCAATAACACTTTCTCCGTTTTTATTGATAAATGTTATATTACCTTCCCGATTCGATCCGATCCGAAAGTTCCATTTAATGTTTCTAGATTATGCTTGCTACAGAAACTTAATAATAATTTTCCTTCGACATTGCATATTTTATCTTTGCTATTTCGAGATGGACAGTATTATCATCGTTGATTGGTATGAGGATTGACTCTTTACCAATACGGGCATTGAAGTCCCCCATGATAATGAACCGTGCTGTCGGGTATTTGGTTGAATGATCATTTATTATTAAGTCTAATTCATCGAAAAAATGTTTATTGTAGTATTTGGATTCCCATGATTGCCTGTAGATAACTAACATTATGATGTCTAAACTTGGTTTTTTTATTTACACTGCAATTACGCCCTCCAATTCAACATTTCTCGAAAACTGTGTATATTACTCATTTTGCACGCTATAGCTACGCTGCCAGGATGACGACCGCGCTTTCCGGTCCTTCGTTGTGTCTTTGTTAGAGAGGAGTACCCAGTTATTTCTAAACTTTGTCCTGTTTTCGCCCAAGTCTCCACAAGTCCCAAATTCGAAAACGTTTCCAGAAATCTCAGAAAATCCACGTGAGCGAGCTTGCTAGAAAACCCTTCGATATTGAGACAACCAATTCTTATTACTTTATGCCGAATCTCCTACTTACCCTTTCTTATCCACATCGTTTTCATGTGCACTACTTTGCTGTAGACCGAGGTGCCCGTGGAGTGGCTGCGCAAGCTTCGGGCTGGCTGAGGGTCGGTGGTGTTCCTCCGTGCAGGCGGAAAAGCACGCTCTTCTCCGCTGGCGATGCCAACGTTGGGTGTGGTGATGTTGTCGTTGGGGAACGAGGGGGCTGCTCCGTCGGAGGCGACGGCAGTACCGCTGCTCGGATGCGTCACCGTAGTGGCAGGAGGGGTGGCGATTTGGACATCGGCCTTGGAAGACGCTGCTCCCCGCACAACATCGGAGGTGTGAGCGGGAGCGGTGAGGGCGGCGGCCGTTGTTCCCTGCCCGGAGGTGGCGGGGGACGCTGAAGCGGCGAGAGGCATCGCAGCAGTGGGAGCTGTGATGGTGGTAAGTGACCCGTCGACGTTGTTGCCTTGTCTGTGGCGTTTCCTTACGCACGGGTGCGTCAGGCGACCGATTTGGACTGTTGCCAGATTGCAGGTCCCCTAGAGAGCAACGCCGCCCGTCGAGCACTAACTTGTCGATGCGAAATGACGCCCTGTGCCCTCTCTCTCTCTCTCTCTCTGGCATCCGCGCAAGTACATTGATTTTATTACTGCCTCATATTAAGAAGTTTATTACGAATAATAATGCTGACCGTTCAGTTCCTCGGCCGCAAGAGCATTACGTTACTGAGCAGTTGGATGACTTTATGTATCTAGGTGGTAACACTTTTGAAATTTAAGATATAAAGCGAGGAGTTGTACTTCTGCACTGCGGGCACTTCAAAACCGAGAATTTTCTCTGTGGAGCCCACTCCAAACGGGAGCTCTTTCCGAGCACGTCCTCTCTCCTCCAAGGTCAGCAGGCAACTCCGGTATTTTAATGTGATGCACCGTTGGTCACCCTCTTATGCGTGACCCTATTGTTGAATACGTGGTAAATTGAATAACCCAAACTACGATCGCCACTGACGTGATTACGCCCCGGTATAGTTCGGAGGGTTATTTGAGTGACACGACGAGATTTGCACTGGGCAGCAAATGAATACTCCCAGAATGACCACAGACTCTTATCGGTGGAATTTAAATTACAAAAAAATCTCTTTATTCATTCAGAGTCTGAGAGTCGTCCGGCGAAGCGGCTGTTATTCCTACTTTTCTCCCTGCTCTGTCACTCTTACTAATTTGGTTAAAAATTGCATTGGTTAAAACGTAGAATCAATTACATGAAAATACCTTCCATAAACTACAAATTTTACAATGTGTTGGAATACAAGATTCGAAAAGATTAACACAAAAATTCCAAGTCGTATTACAACGCCTCTCACACGCAAAAGAGTTTCCCGCAACTCGTTGATCAAAGAGAAAGCGCCATACACGCAGCTCGTATACGAGTACATCAACGTCGTCTTCTTTCTTCAATCCAGGTGGTAGTAGGGAAGTAGGCGAAGTTCAAATTCGGTGATTTCCCTCGAGTAGCGTAACGTACTATAATTCAGTTTATAAGCTGACTGCTTACTCGACAATTCTCTCAACTGATACACGAGTCCTTTTTAAAAAATTGGGATTGTTACAACACTTCGTGCAACGATTGCACATTTGCCCTATCATTAAGTACTTTTCCTAATAGCTCGGCCGACTTGTCGAAATGAAGGTTGACGAGCGAGAGAACCTGTAACATCAGGACCAGTCCAATCTATCGATTTGTGAAATATTAACATTTTCATGCATTTTGCTAACCGTACATTCTTAAGAAGATTACGGGTCGGGCCAGGTCCCGCCAAATAAGGAAAATTGACCACCACTAAGCCTTTCCATTCATTGTTTTCCGGGACTATCTCCTTGCTTTCCCGGGAAGGAGCAATGCGCTCGAAGAATGTCGGTCGAAGGGTGTGAGCAGTGCTTGCCTATCCTTTGTCTTGTAATATTTCTGTAAGAGGGACTTGTTCGCCATGTGTACCGAGGCGAGGCCGGAATAATCCCTAACGAAAGAATGTTATAAATAGAAAACTTCCGCCGGATGCTGAAATAATGGCCACCCCGAGAACGACGCTGGTCATATCGGTGAAGACGCAGTGTTCTCAGAAGCTGAGGGGTGACCAAGATGATTGGGAGTGCTAATTGCGGTAGCGAAGGCGTGGTCACGTGACCTCCGCTTCCGTATATATTGGGAGGATTGAAGATCATCGGAGACTTTCAGACTTTTCTGCGGAGTGTTCGGAAGTACCCGGGTACAGAGATGTGACCTGGTTAGTATTGGTCGTCAGACCACTAAGAATTGCTGCGGTAATTCAATTACATTGCTATTAGGCGCGAATGACGTAACTTGGAACAGTTAGTTATTTTGGGTTAGCAACTTGTAACTTTTGGAGATTCGGATGATCTAGGTAGATATCCGAATTAATTGTTAATACCAGAATTCATATTTGTGTGTAATTGATGCTTTCAATTAGCATTAACTGTGTAATGACAAATTCATACTTGTATTTATGATTTGAGAGTTCGTTCAAGTTTGTATATACTCAGATTTCAATTTAACTTGTATTAAAGGAATATTTTATTGTTATTCCACGAGTGTTTGATTGCCTGGGAAACTGGGCTGGTGGAAGCGAACTCTACCATAAGGGTTGTGGTATTTATGGTTGAATCCCGCTTCTCCCCAAAAAATACCCACATCGCATCTGGGCTTGTGGTGTGGTGTAACAGAACCCTTCTGTCGTCGTCCTCTCCTGCGCTGCGTGAGGTGGGAGGAGGGGACGGGGCGTTGCTTCTCTCTGATTGAAGGTCCTGCGCAGGGCCAGGAAACTAGATAGCCGCTAAATGTCTGAGGTTTGAAGCTTCAAGTAGTTAGAGGGTAACACTTACCAGACTGCGCTACAGTCACCCGGCACGTGATAGTTTGTCCAGCGCTCAATAGATGGCTGCAAGATCGTGTTCACCCATCTCCTAATGGCTGCTAGTGTTCTTTGTTCGTTACCAGTTCGTTACATTACATTCTGCGTGCGGTGCTCAGGAGTGGATTTTATCTAGTGGAATGCCTCGTATTTTTGTGTGTTGCGTACCGGGGTGCTTTAATACAAGCGGCAACCCGGAAATAACTTTCCTAGGCTTCCCTACCCCACCAGAAAGGTAAGTAATTCTTGTTGTCTTAGCGCCACTACCCACATGGGCAGACATACTTAGCTCAGTCGTTTTGCTGCGATTATTGTTGCTTATTTATTTATAAATATATTTGTTACATTCTCTTGTAGATGACAACTAAGGTTACATAGGCTTGGCATGACTGATGTGCGGGTCGCACGATGTACCAGTGTGTGCTCCGCACATTTTACCCCGGACGACTTCCATGGTATGTTAAATGAAATCTAATTTTACATGAAGTATTGTATAAAAATTTATTATCTATAATATCTAAGCAATATATTGAGGAATGAAGTCTGTGTATGAAATGATGAACAGAAATATAATATTATAATATTTTATTGAACCACATAGATCATAACAATGATGTATGGCGNNGACTCTCTACTTGGGTAAATAAATATAACAAACTTAATAATACATCTGGATAGTATCGAAGTTTGAGGAAGTGTAAGGTTACGTAGGAGCACAGACTATAGGAGGCAGTTCATTAACTAGACACAAATGCTATTAAATTTTAATCTTAAAACAAAAATTTAAAGAAATAGTACCTAGTTAAAATGTAAGATTCCGATTTTGTGTAAAACGTTTATTTGTAATTATACCTGACGTGGTAGTTAGGTACGAATAACTAAAGAGAAATTGATGTTTGCATCTTATATGATTTGTATATGTATTGTATTTGTATATATATTTTTCTCTTTGTGTTGTGCTAACTGGAGTGAATGGCCATTCCTTTCAATGGGTAATTAGTGATACTTTGCTTCGGAGTGTGTCCCTACACGTCTTCATATACAGTAGAACCTCGATTATCTGCAGTAATGGAGGAGAGGGGTCCCATGGATACATGAAAACCACAGTTAATCGAAACTCTTTATTTAATGAATTTTGTACACGAGTGTGTAGAATGTCACATTATCAGGGGTTGAAATATGAAGTTATGTCTTCGTTTCTTGTAGTTTGAAATTATTTTTCTTGCTTCATTTCTAATATTTCTAATTATTCATTAATTTTATTTCTCAAAGTCAAAATTTTATTGGTACCTGAGGGTCTCTTCCTTCAAGTTTCGAGGAACCTATGTTCAACTGTGGAAATAGTAGGAAGTGGTTGGAATTATATATGATACATTTATTGTTTAAAAAGCAGTTCAAACTTTGTATGACTATGTGAAGCACAATTAAATAATTTACTCTATAGTAGAAATTGTAGTTGAAATTATTTTTTTCGATGGGAGAGTGAGCACCATGGTTAATCGAAGTTCTACTGTATCATGTTTTGTATATACATGCAGACATATGTAGTCTGTGTTTAAAGGAAAATAAGAGTACAAATCAGTGGGCCTATCACATCATAGATGGCATTTACTATGAATAATTAGTATTGTGGTTAAAGGTGGTATGGCATACTAGTCTTCTACCTCTGGTGAAACTGGTTCAAATCCTGTCTGATCCAAGATTATGAAGGCAGGATCCCTCTTATTCCACAATAATTTTCATCATTTGCTCTCGTGTCATTCATGTATCACTTAAGGGCACTAACGACCTAGATGTTGGCAAGCCATAAAGGTCTATAATGATGATGATAATAATAATAATGTATCGTTTGCCTCAGGGAGGTATGTCAGGAAGGGCATCTTGCACCTTTGAGATTTCCCTGTTAAATCAGATGCATTGTTGTCTCCTGTGGTATGTAGAAAATTGTAAGTGGAGAGAGTAACCTACATCACTCGATTTGTATTTATTTAACATGGTTTGTACTCTTGTGTGGGTGTCTTGGTAGTGAAGTGTTCGAACATGTTCAAGTACAAGATGTAGTGTGTGGAAGAGTTACATTTTTCATTAAGCCATCTTTTTTTATGTTTAAATGTGAACTTGCATTTTTAAACATTTTATTTCCACTTTGTTTATTGTGACTTCTTTTGGTTTTCTGAAACTTAATGTTATTTAATGTTACTTTCACTTTGATAGTTTATGAAAGATATAGTATATTGTGGTGTTTGTAACTAGGTAATGTTTTTTTTACCATGAGACTGATAAATCTACTCACGTTATCCTATGGATATATAAAAGGTTTTACAGTAAACTTTTCTTTAAAATTAACATTGGCATTGGTACAAATTTTGTGAATTTCTTATTGTGAAGTCAGTCTTCTCACAGATATTCTCAGGTTGACAGACCTCTCCCATTTCCTTGATGGATATATTTAGTTTGTAGAATGGAAAGTTTCAGACTTTTTTAAATATTGTATTTGTAAATGGGAAATGTAGCGTGCTATTGAATTGATTGACACCTTTCTCATTTGTTAAACATAATGGTATTCAACTTGTATAAATCAAAACTGTATGGTTTCTTCATAGATTATTGTAACTAGTTCATACTATGATATATCTATTGCTTTTGGTGACATGGTACTAGTGGATTGTCTTCATTTCTTTATCAATTATTTCTATTTCACCTTTATAAGATTTGTGGCATGTAATTCTCTCATGCAATGAGCAGAGGAATTTATACACCACTGTGGCTTAAAGCAAAACCAGCATTCCATTGACTGCTTTCTATGACAGCTTTTCATATGTGACTTCTTTTATCCGTCTGATTTAATTATTTATTATTGATACAAATAGTTGGTGGATACAAATAAATGAGTACCTTATTGCAAGTATACCCCATTTTTGTATATTGGATTGTATATTTCCATTCATATGAGGATGTCCTGAATATTTATTACGAATAAATAGAATTAAGAGCAAGTATGTATTTTCTTTGTGTACATTTCCTGTCAATTGTCCTGTTTTCATTTTCTATTTCTATTTCATATGTGTAGTAAAATATTTCAGTTATACATTCTGTTAACTATTCACAAATGTTAATTTTTGTAGGGAAAGTATTTTCAGCTAAATTATTGTGAAATTATGAAGCATGAGGTCGAGTGAGTGGGTTTACAGTACCTTGTGGGAAAGGGGGATGGGAATCGGGAAATGCCACGCGCCCTGTGGCCGGTTTTTGAACTTGTAGTTTATAGTCTGGTTTTACTTTAGTTCCTTCTAAATGTATGGCAACATTGCTCCTACCGTATTTGAATGTGAACAAAATGGCGGCGGTAANAAAGCTCTATTCTGGCAGGCGAAGCACCTGAGCCTCGCCACTCGCGATTTAAATTCAATCGAGCGTAATATTTGTTTATTCCATTTTCTATTGAGTGTACTAATTGATCATCTCAATATTTTTAATGCAAAATTCACAGAAAATTTGCTTTGCTTTTCTGCGTAACCAGACGTAGCAAATCACACAATCAAGTATCGTACTTTTGAACATTTTGAGATTTTCTCTTTCTATTCTTTGACATTTTCCTTTTCGAAATAACACTAAAAATTACATGTTTTTGAACGTCATTCGTATTTGTAATAATGAAATGAAGTTCTCCAGAAAAAATGTTACTTGACGGGTGAGTTCTAAACGAATGACACCTCTGGCGCTTACTTGAGTCTTCAGAACCTAAATTGTGGAACCTCGTTCAGATGCTGTCGGGTTTTTCTGTCGACAACCACCCATTCGTATGCTATATATTGTGAGATTTGAATAATTCGCTAATTAATTAACAAATTTAATCATTCTGTTGCGGAATTTTGACGGTAGAAGAGTTGGAAAATTTAAACGGAGGACGGTTGGGAACGACAACCGTGATCGCGGACGGTCGGTGGCGAGGCGGCGTCGGCGGTATTCTCTTTGACATCAATTAAAATTTATGGTCCTTTAGAAATCGAAGCGAGCAAGAGGACGGGGGAGGAGGTCCCACCCATCCTAAGGAACACCATGTGGTCGCCGGGCGAGAACATGCCCGAACTTGTTCGAAAGAACGTTGGAAATTTAAACGTTTTTTGAGAATCTTCTAGAAAGCCCTTTAAACGTTCCAATGAGAACCAAGGCTTAAGAGGGGGAAATCATTTTCGTATTGGGAGCTTTCGGCCACGTGACATTCAAAATTTTGGAAATTTTGGGGAAAAAGAAGGGATGAAGCCCATTTAAAGAAGA
>NNCF01128428.1:195689-352607 GCA_002313205.1 Laupala kohalensis
AAGGATAAAGTAAAAGTGGCACGAACTTTAAAGAACTTAGTGCCCAGAGTGACTGAAACTTTAGATGAATCCTGCCACGAATAGAGTCAGTGTTTGGTTTGATTAAGAACAATTAAAGAGTATTGTTAATTAAGTTAAATTCAGTGTTATTTGAGTATCTGTTTGTGTTGTAATCGTAATAATGTCAATTAGGCATTGATATAATAGTTCAATGGTTTTAATTTGTGTTGTGTCTTTTTGGGGGAATTTCTTATTGTGTTTTAATAATAATCATGTCACTTTGGCATTGAGATAATAGGTCAATGGTTTCAATTTGTGTTGTGTCTTTTTGGGGGAATTTCTAATTGTGTTTTAATAAGAAGAATGTCATTTTGGCATTGAAGGGACTGTCCAAGAACGAAGATTTATTTGTTGTATCTTCTGGGGGTGATTTATTGGAGTGAGGAATGTCTCCAGTCATTAAAATAGCTTTATTAATGGATTTATTTGCCTTGCGTTTTCCTTAATTGGAACCTTTGCATGGTCCTTTTTCCTTCAGATACAAATCGAACCCTTTTTAGTATTGTGGAACCCTGAGAGGAGCTAGCCGGGGCATTCACTTGTAACTATTCAAAATTATTTTCTTATTATTAATTATTAACTTTTAAACCCCGTTCTGCCACAATATCTGCCTCAGAACCGTATCAATTATCGTAGAGCTATCATTAAGCAGTTTTGTGTATTGACAATTTTAATGTTTCTATGTAAATAAATTTATGTAAATGATACGATATTTTTTCTTTCAATGTCAGCATCCGTATGTGCTCGGTCCTTCGTTCTGTATGTTATACATCCACTTACTTGTGCGAGGCTCCTTCCTTTCTCTCTCCTGACCTTCCTTGCTCACCTCTTGTTATTTTCGATCCCGACGCTATTAGGTTGCGAGGGCTAGGGTATCTTTCATTTTCCTCGTTCGTTTTCCTTTTTCTCTTTCCTTATGTTTTGAGATATGTTTTGCTATATTGCAAGTCACGAGTTTTTAGTGGGTATGGTCGAGTCATTCGGCGAGTCCCACATGCGGGGAGAGTCATGTTGGCCCTTCTCAGTGCGTCACTGGATTTTCTCTACCTGCACAATTAGGGCTCTAATGACCTCGATGTCGACGAGCCGTAAAGCTCCACAAAAAATCTATGTGACACAACATTGATTCGCCACTTTTTAAGAGTGTACAAAAGTCATGACATTAAATTTTGATCACATCACTCCTGCGTTTTTAATTTTTATACAATTTAAAGAATAGCTTCTTCACATAACTTTGTAAGGTGATTAAATTTACGGTAAAATTTAATTTTAGTTGTTTACTTGTATCAGAAATTTGTGCCCTATCATCACTGTTTTTTGTCCCATAAATACATACTCAGAGTCCAAGAGTGATTTTTACATTTTTAATTCGGTGATAATAGGAGCAGACAAGAACGTTAGAAATTATCATTACATGGATTTTTTTACCCATTAGTGGAATATTCAAGTCCTTTCAAAATTTTGTGAAATAAACTACCTGGCAGATATGGGGGAAAGAAGTATCTGTCATATTATTCAGGTCAATAAAATAGTCTCGCAAAACAAAAGTAAACGTTCATATAGTCATACAGAATATTAGTTACATTCAATCTTCTGATTCGTATCATCGCACCGGTTCAGCTTGTCAACTTGAATAACAACTTCGTTTGGGAAGCGGAAGGAAAGACTGGGTGCGCAACGTCTGTCGACGGATCGGTTCGCGTCGTTTGAATTCCAATAAAAGAACGATCTTGTAAATAGAATGAATTTTTATTATTTCATTTCGTCATGTATTGAATATTGGGACATATTAATTCATTATCAATACTTACCCATTCTTCTCTTTTGATTATTCCCTCTTCGCAAAACGACTTACCTTTGTTCAATACAAGATTCATGAAAGTTTTAAAATCAAATTATGAAATAAACTTTGTCAAATAAGGGACTTGTTTTTATCATAATTTTTATTGCTTTACGTAAAATTGTTAACGTATAAATGAAGGTATATACATTTTTAAGAAATCATATGAGTTAGTTATTTTCTAGTTCCTCAAAACTGAAAGAGGATGTTGGTTAAATTATGAAATATTGTATACCTACTTGTCTTTTCCCAGTAATTTGATGTATAAGTAATTTTATAATCTTTATTCGAGCGAAAGCGTTTATTTTGTTTTCATTTTGATTTTGAACCCTGTCCTGCTTGATCAGAATTTTTCTTTGCTTTGGAATCGTCGCTCGACTTCGAACCTTTTGCACCTTGCGCTACTGTAGAATTTTGAGGATTTGTAGAATCTTTTGCTGACAGAGATTTGCTTGATTTGGATGCTTGTGATTCTCCTCGATTACCCTGTCCTTGCAAAGAACCTTTTCCCGCTTTGGAATCATTACTCGACTTCGAACCTTTTGCACCTTGCTCTGCCGTAGAATTTTGAGGATTTGTAGAATCTTTTGCGGGTAGACTTTTGCTAGATGTAGATGCTTTAGATTCTTCTCGATTACTTTGTCCTTGATTCTGTTGATCGTTCCCTTGTCCTACCTGTTCTTGTTTTTGTTCATTTTGCTTTCTTTCTTGAGCCTCTTTCTCTTTCTTTTGCCTTCTCTGCTCTAATATTCCTTCAATATCAATTTTCCCGAACGGGTTATCTTCATAGTTCGGTCGAATTACAGTAAGAATTTTGCATTTCTTGCGACAGTACCATTCTTCATCACATAACGCGTCAATACCAGGCATTCTCTTTCCTAGACAAAAGGGAACTTTTTACAAACAAATGTAAACGTGTGATCACAATAAATACTATGTTACATTTTTGTGAAATGACTCATCTAAAATAATTGAAACATTTTTTTTTGTTCTTGATAAAGTTGCACGTTGAAATATTTAATGGAAAACGCCGTAACATTTTTATTTTTATAAATGAATTAGATTTATTAAAGTATAATTGTCCTCTATTTAATATTTTACACGCATTTGTAAGATCTCTTAGTGAAGCTATCTGACGTTACACACTGGACCAAAAGAATAACACATTAAGGGGAAAATTAGATCGCCATATGTTTGTGGAATGCAGAATATCGCGTTCAGCAACGTGAGACACCTTCCCTTTCCTAACTAGCTAACCTGACCTAACCTAACAAAACGTGCTCAAAATCAGATTCCATTCACTCGCGGAGTGCAACTAGCTCTGACGATTGTGTAGAAATTGCCCTCCAAGATTGTGTAGAGTAGACGGTTTCACTCTATGGAACGAGTAGTTTCTACTCGAAGAGATAAGTTGAGATTTCAGAAGAGATAAGTTGAGATTTTAGAGGAATCACAAGTCGAGATACATCTGTATTAAGTTGAATTTGACGGTTTAGTCACGGAGACTTGATTCAAAATTTTGAGTTTAAGTATGGGATGAATCTGAGATAATATGGTTTGTTTGTCAATAGCAGTGTTAACCTTCCAGCGGTTGTCTTGTGGTGCAAATATGGGGGGAATCATTCCCCAAGTAAGATCTAATCTGTTCTTACTGTTCTGTTCCCGAAATTCCCCAAGTTAGAAGTTCGTCTATGGAAAGGTAATATGAAATTTCATAGGTGTCATTAACTTGCAGTACGGATCTTCTAGTTTCTGGCAGCCAGATACTTTGTGTAGGGTTAGACTGAACAACTTAGCGGACTCGTTCACCACAGCTGGATTTTGAGGTCAACTATTCGCGAAATAATTGTTTCATATGTACTTTTCAATCGCTAAATCAGTGAATATCACATTGTACTAAATCCCAAATTCTCGAAACACAAATTAACATTTCGGTTTCCCTGTAAGTCTTGCATGAATCGTCCATACACATTTAATGTAACATCTTACATTCACGTCCTTGGGTATTCGTATACCTTTATTAAAATTATTCCCTTTAAACCCTGTTTATTTAGTATAGAAGTCCAATTTGTTCGCCATTGTGAACATTGAACACTCACCTTTCAGAAGTTCAATAGTGGCTTCTGCACCGGTGCTTACATAACTTACTTTCCGAAGGGCATCCCACCTCTCTAAAGCAATGATAGTTTCTACACCACTGACAAAAGTGACGCCCTTGGCTACAGTCTGGTCAACAATCGCGTCAATCATTTCTTTTGTCCCGTTTGTAAATGGCTCATATTCATAAGCTCCCATGGGCCTGAAATTTGAGGTACATTCATTACTTAATGCTGGAAACCACCATGCATTAAAACTTTCATCGTTAAATGTAAAGATGATTTACAAAACCAAGTTGACTGTCATATTTAACTGATCTAGTGTATGATGCACAATTATGGAAAAAAAGTAATAATAGGATAAAAATGATTCAAAGTTAAATTATTTGAAAATATAACTTTAAATGAATATTACTTATCACACGTCACAGGAAATCATTTTATTGCTTATGATTAATTACTTTAATTATTTGTAAGATGCTAGGTGAATAAAATTAAGAGGAACAATAAACGTTAATGATATTTTGGTTGCATAATGACACTCGTGTTTTGAAGGGCGAAAATGTAAGTAAATTAAACAAACCGTTTTGTTTAACTTTGAAGATGTTAAAAAAGCTCACGAAGAATGTAATTTTGCCTGAATGTTTCATTTTATGTTAACATTTTTTCGTGTATATTCCTGCTTTTAAATATTTGTTTATCGGTGCTCGTAATAAGTGTGAAATGAGTTGCCAGATCCGTAGAGAAAGCAGCGTTAACCTGAAACGTAGCATTTTAAATTTTTTTATCCAAATCCATGTGATACATGAATTTGTTCACATTGGATAACATTTAACATGAAGAAATTAAATATTACTAATGTGGTAATCATCAAGAAGCTTATGTTATTTTGATGATCCCTGACTTAAAAATAAGAAATAAAAGTAGTAATTTGATTCAATAGTCATGTCATCAGCATAACTGTACCATCATTCACGTTCTTAGTAACCTATCAGTTTCTTGATTGCTTACCCACTCCATATAAGAATTTTAGCCCTTCGTATAATCTTTGCAAAATCTTTGACGGATTTGGGACCAATATCAAGTCCCTTGTGTCCTTTCTTTATTCCTCCTTCTCTTGTTCCTCTTCCAACTGATGCATCGTTCTCCATTTTATCTCCTGTTATAAAATCCACAGGAAAGTGAATGACCACTTTTCGTATCTGTGCTTTTTCCATAACTGAAGGGATATACTTTGCTCCTTCTGCATCATACAACGATTCGCCTATCTTAAAACAGACGAAGGTTGCAAACACAAATGTCCCATACAATTATTTGTTCACTGTTACCGATTATTCGAAAAACATATTCTCACCTTCATATCCTCATGAACTTTCAGAAATGTGAACACTATGCCTCCTCCTATTATTATCTCGTCTACTTTTCCAATCAAGGCGTCCATTAACATAACTTTCTCCAAAACACGATTTCCTCCCAAAATTGCAAGAAAAGGTCTGAAATCACAAACAATACTCAAAACAAATACAAGGGAAAACAAATAAAATAAAAACAGTGAGTTCTGTTGGCGAAAGATACTTTCAGAAGTAGCAGCGTAGTGCTTTTATTTACCAGTTCCGACAAGCATTCTATGATTCCCAGTGATCTTTAGAACGTACCACATAACTGTGTTTGTAACGCCGGATATAATAAATCGTACGCATAACTTTCCAACTCACCCTCCACCGAATCCAATGGGCCATATTATACGGACACCAGCATAGGTAAAATTAAATTACAAAAATATCTTAAATCAGCGTAAATGAACACAGTAACATCTTGTGATATCAACAACGCACCGGTCATTTAAATAAAATAATTTCTATTGTAATTGTTGGTGTAATGTATTGTATCTCATGGATCTTATCTTCAAAAAATATCAACTTTTAAATAACTAAAATGATGGAAGTTTACTTTGATTTGTATTAAATTTTCCGTTGTACTTTTTACATAACTTTTATCTATAGGTCACCGGACATTTGAGAAAGCTATTTAACTTTTTCTGAGTTTGCATGCATATATTACTGAATCGTTGCGCTCTGCCGCCATGTTTTAATGTGCTCATATGCATCTCAAACGAGTCAAGCAAGTTTCTGTATATTGCTTGTACCATATTATTAACTGATTGATACAAATTAAATTATGTTTTTCGTCATTACTATTCATACAGTTGTGTTTTATTATTAAAATAATAATAATAATAATAATAAAGAAAACAATTATACATCGTTGACTATACGTTGAAATTAAACATCGAAAAGTCGTTCGTAGACATTTAAATTAGCAATGTTCATTTATCCACACCGAGAGGACACCTCAATAATTTTCCAAATTATCTTTTTTAATATAAAATAAATATAAATTATATGAGAGCATATTTCGATAAAATTTTTGATTTATCTTAAAGTCTTATTGGTCGTATGGTACTATGCACTACGATGAGTTTTCATAGTGCATGACCACATATCGTTTCTAACGCGCGTTTAGCGTATCCTTATTTAGCATATCTCTGAGTGGTTCCAAATACCAAACTTAAAACAAAATAAAGAAATTGTAATTATGGAACGAAATTTTAAGTGATCGATAATTGTGGATCAAATGAACAAGTATTTCATCTTACCTTTCAGGTTCTTGGAGTGAAATATAGAAGTGGTCCATTTCCTTCAAAAATAAGAAACCAGCTGCTCGAGTATCGTAGTACTGTCCCAGCATAGAACTATCCCCTCGATGAGAATGCGCAAAATCGTCATTAACATACACGTCACCTAATCGTCGAAGAGATCTTCGAAATTCTGTTACCTTCTTCGGGTCGGCTTTTAACTAAAACAATAACATCTATTTATCATGTAAAAATATTTTAGTTAATTGAAATATCTAATATTTTTTCCCTTTCAGCATATTTTATCGATTAAATTTTAATCATAATAACATAATGTAGTCATTCTGAATATTCAATTTCATTTCCTGTTATACCACGTTTGTCACTAGTTCATAAAATTTATTATCAAAAAAGCAGTTACGAACTGCGTATGACCACGTGGAGAACAATAAACTTCTGTACTCTCCGGAAGCAAGTTAGGGACCATCCCTTCAATTCCGATCAAGGGCCCTAAGCCAGAGGCGGACTTAACAATTCAACACACTCCTAACAATAAAAATAGTTCGATACGTGCTATAATATTAACATAATGACAACAAATTTGTATTTAATAAAAACAAGAAAGTAATTTCACAAGCACATATTATTATTAAACTGTAAATTATTCGCAAAGTATTGATGATAAATCAAAACTATTAAATAATACTGAATTCGAGATTAATTAATTAATTAATAAAAATTGTTCAATTACATATTTTAGTAAAGAAATTATCACATTTTAAAATAATGAGACTATTCCATCTTCAAGTAGGGTATGTAATTTAAATCCGTCTCTTGGCAAAAGTGTACTTGGAATAGGCGGAAAATACAGTCATGTCATTTGAAAACAAATCTCACAGTCGAATTATTTTGCCAGTACTCCATAACTTCACAAAATATTGATTTGGAAATTGCACATAAAATCGCATCATGAAGGAGTGCAATCAATTTTAGAAAATTAAGGCAGTTATTTTGGGTACCCAGAGTACGAAGAACAATAAAGAGTGTTAGAAATTCATGTATAATATGTTTGAAAGTTCGTTCACAGCCTGCATATCTAATAATAAGTCACTATGTGCGTCCAATACATAAATTAATTCCAGTACATTTAGAGAGAAATGACGATGAATGAAGTCAGATCAAAATATGTTATTTTCCAATTGTATTTTATTGTTTATATACAACTTTTAAAAATCATTACTACTGTTAAATCCATATAATTAAATCATACGTAAGAAAACAGTAGGATTGAATTAGTAAGTCAGAACTAGTGGAAGAGCAAATGATTAAAAAACACCTATAATACGTTAAACATTGTGAAGAGTGTAGCAAAGTTAAGAGATGAGTAATAATAATTTTACAAAACAGAAATTCCTACATATATATATTACGGAATTTGACTGGCAGTAAATGTTACATTTCGCAACCTACCGTTTTAATGTTAAGCAACAGTCATCCACTTTGTAACGAACGATTTCACAATGTTGCACAACACCCAGCTACCCGAAGCTTCTAAGAGTTCCGGAAATCCCAGTTTTTGAAGCTTCCCAAAGCATCAAATCAGCGTTCTAGAAGCTTGTTGGTAGTAGCTGTATAAAACTACAGATAGCACTAGTGTTTGTATAATACGTAAATTTAATTTAAGTTGCAGTAAAGATAATAAATGAAAATTAAACAATTGAAAAAGCACGATTAAAACCTTAAGTATATTAAATAAATTTATATGAATATTCAACCAAATTTAGTATAGATTTATAAGTCATAAATGTAATTTGGTAAAAGTATGTAACAAAAATTTTAGTTTAGAATGGCAACCTTGTAAAAGGGCGGTTAGCAGCACGTAACCATAGCGTCTGTTAAGTCACTATTCGCCTGAGCGTCGGAAAAGGTAGCCATGCTATTTTATATACCAGTCATCCCGACATATAGGACAGTGAATGACTGATTTATCAGTTTTACAGAAACGGTGATGTTTAGAAAGAATTATAAAGTTGTTAAGAGTCAAGTGAGAACAGTGAATTATTTTATTGTAGTGTTTGTAAATGTAGCGAGCTATTGAAGCTTATCTACATGGAGTGATAGGAGGTAGGGTTTGGTTGGAAGGTTATTGTTAGTAGGTGGGCCGGTTAGCTGGGTTTACCAACAACTTGGCCCACGCGGAGTGGTTAGTAATTAGTAATAGTTAGAGTTATTGACACTAGGAGGAGGTGGATAGAGGAATTAGGGTTCGCTTTTCAGTAGCTACAGCTATATAAACTGGGACACTAATGTGAAAAGCTACATTTTTTTCTGACCCCACTGGAATTCTGGTATTGAACCCGGGATGACTTGGTGAAGAGGAAGAACGCTACTACCTGAGCCACCAGAGGGGCCAGTGAATTATTGATTTATCAGTTTTACAGAAAAGAGTGATGTTTAGAAAGAAAGTTATAAAGTTGTAAAGAGGCAAGTGAAATCAGTGAATTGTAGTAAAGAACAGCGATTATAAAGAAGGTGAAAATGGCAAGTGTAAGAACAGTGAACTATTGAATTATCAGTGTTGCTGTAAAAACAGTGATAAGAAACCAAAGTAAATCCGACAAGGTTGTAAGATAATTGAAAGGTGATAAAAGAACATTTAATTCAAATTATCATTATGTATAAAAGAGCAGTGAATAACAGAAACAGTGAAACATTTAATAGTTCAAAGTCAACGAAAAGTGAAGTAACGAGTTTATTGAACTGAGTACTAGTTTCTCTCCTCTTTAAATCATCAAGTTTGCAGCCTCAAGGTGGTAAGACTCCACATCCCACGATTTGCTACTATCCGGGTCAAGAAAACACTGCACGTCGACCGTAAAGACGACGACACAGGTTTGGCCAATAAATGCCGTTCAAAGCAACCATGAATTTATGAGCTCCAGCGTACTAAATTATTAAATATTTTATCAAATCTAAAGAAAGTTGGTTCTTATACAAAAATTTATGAGAATAATTACCAACAGAGAATGTAAATCATTTCAATTTAATGTTTTATTGTTTAAGGTTTTTTTTCTTCTAATTGTAATTTTTTATATGTTCATGCAATTATTAACGTGGCAATTCACACCAGTCTCGTTTACACAGTTTCACACAATTTCACCAGGATTGATAAATAGAAATGGCATTTTTGAAACCAGGCATAAAAAATTTACATTTAAATTTAACGATTTTGACCATCGTCTGCGAAATTCAATCATGTAATTGTAATATTCTATGTTCGTAGTCTGAGGAATAACCAAATAAATTTTATTTCAGGTATCCACATGCGATCTACAAATGGCACTTGTTTCTTCGACTGAGCTGTATCAGTGAGAAAATGTAATTTCCAAAACTAATTATATAAACATAGTTATCTTCCGCTTGGAAGAAATTCAACATTACTTAGATTTTTGATTGACTAGATCAATATTGGGAAAACAGCACACTGCTAAACGAAACAACTGTACGACTTTCCCTTATAGATGAGTAGGAGGTGGAACCTTTCTAAGAAAAATTCTGAACGAATGTTGCGTACAGAATCAGAAAAATTCACTATATTTTTATCAACATTTTACTTAAATTCTTTCTAGAGCATACTTCGCATATGTTCTTAGCATTGTTTCAGAAAATATTTTATGTTTTCATTAAATATTGTTTATTATGAAAACGCACACCTTTCCGTCCTCTGATCCTCCTGTTTCTTCTATGTGGAACCTTAAGTTTTCGAGTAGATAAACCGACTCTTCCTCGGGTTCAATGACAGTCATTTCGATTTCTTCACCGCAACAATCGTCTAAGAATGTAACATCCCTGAAAAACATTATTGAAAAAAAAAATTTTTATAAAATAATACTAACATAACTTGAATGAATTCAACTCGTACTTAGACTGAAATATCAACCCCTCGCTTGGAGTGAGTTTACTTCAATCTTTCAGTAAACCCTGAAGAGAATTCTCAAACCGAGTAAATTTCCTGACAAATTTTGTTCCAAAAATAAGGTTTCAGAGGGTGCTCTTTACCATTACTGCGACGTCTGTGACAATGACAATGGTGAGGCTACTTAGCCCTATATTCTTTATTGCCCTTCTGATTAAAATTAGATGTTGAAATTAAACGATCATCTTACTTAGTGCGTAGAACTGAAATATGTAACAAATTTATTAAAGATTCCATCATACATACCTTCAGATAGATGATCGCATGGACCGTGATTAAAACTGAAATGGAGTTTCAAGCTACTTAGTATTCACGTGCACAGTATTCATGTGGTGTAGATTATTACATAATCTTCAGAGAAAATATATTTTAGTCTCTTTTAATAAATAAAAAAATAAATATTTTCTTGTAAAAAAAAACAACTTCTCAATGTGATAAATTTTTCTTTTTTGGTATTTTTCAACGATGAATCGCAATCTACTTAGACTGCCTGAATGCATTCAAAGCTAGAGTTTCCAAGATACACTCAGCGTTTGACAGGAATCACTCAGGCACTCATAATTTCCACTGGAAGGGTTTGAATGAAAATATTCAATGTATTTGAGTTAAACAGTCGTACATTCAATCGTTCATGAATTGGCAGTTCACTAACTCACAGAGCCAATTACACTCGAAAAAATTAAGACATAATGTTGCCTAGACGTTGTATTACTTTATTATGAACTTCATTTCAATTAAGAACTTCATTACCCTTACAGTAATTTTATTTTTCTAAAAATATGTTGCCGACATTTTTGTTATAAAACAATACATACTGGCATACAATGATTCTTAATGTTCCTGTCTAGCTTAAAGTATCCATACTTTTATCTCATACTTCTTTGTATAATGATGTATTGTTTATAAGATCAATAAAAATTCAAAATTGTTTATGAATGACAAATGTCAATTTTGAATTCTTTGACGTCATCCCTCTTACTACATTTGAAATATCTCTTATCCCAATTTCACGGACAGTGACTGACAAACAATAATGAGACCCTTCTATTAGGAAATACATCAACTGATGCCACGTACTTTCTACGGTGTTCCACTTTCGGAAAACCAAATATATGAGATCAATAAAACAAATACACGTAGACGCGATATTTGGTGTGCTTATCAAGTGTCACTTTTCTATTTTCCTATTTGTTTTATTTCCATTATATATATATAATGTTATATTTTCAATATGTGTGAGATAGAAGATAATATGTGTGTTGAATGAAACTTTTATACCTCATAATCAATGATTATTTATTAATATAGGTGTCAGTTGAAACAGGCGCCTAATTTATAAATATCATAGAATAATACAACAAACCTCTGTAGAAGATTTTGCAATTCATTGTGAATTGGCTTAAGAGAATATTTCTCATTTCTCTTCCCATTTGGATTGCCGATGTGTGATATTAAAATGACAGCTTTGCAATGCTCCTTAAGCACATATTTGATAGACTGTAAGGACGCCACGATTTTTTGGTTTGATACTATTCTTCCATTTTCGATGGGAACATCGAAGTCCACTCTGGAAAGAACGATAATATAAACATTTCGTTACGAGAGATAATTTTAATACAAATTTAATCAGTAATTCTATTTTATATGTGAACTGGCACCTCGAGATTATTGTTGTCGTGGAATATTCTTGACTGAATTCATATCAAGAACCTTCCACACCACTTAACGTCTTCTGCCACGTGTTTTTCAAGTTTTAATAATGAATTGTCTATGATATATATATATATATANAGTTGAGCCTCATCCAGCGATGTAGCACTTATAAATAGGTATGTAAATCGATGACCGGTCCGAGAGCGCAGGCGGGCTGCTACTAACCTGACTACAAACATCCCTCATGAAAACAAAAGTTGCCTCTAATTGGTCAACGTAGGATAAAATATTTTTATAAATAGTATATCTAACGTTCTTGTGGGTCTTCATGGTCTCTTTTTATTCGATCACAAACTGGTATCTATATTTTCCCGATAGAACTTAAATGTTTTTTTAGAAAAGTACTCCCGGTACACCAGTTCCTCAAGACTAGATCATTGTCGCAGGGTGAGCGACCGCAGCGAACAAGTGTTAAATAGTTGTACAGTTTTGTTGAGGAATTAGTGAAGAGGGGTATGCAAATATTTAATTAGCTTTCGATTTTTTGGGTTGGGAGACTGCACAATACTGAGTTTCACAGTCTTTTCCCTGTAGCGGGTATCCAGAAAACCAAGCGAGGACGAAGGGATATCTGAAAGGATAGAAGGGAGTGGGTGAATGGCAAGGGGATTCAGAGCACCCCACAAAATCAGCAGCTGACTCTCTTTGCCCCTCGAAACAAATTTCACTTGCATCAGTTATTTGCCATGAATAAAATGTAAAAGAAATCATGAGAGTTTTGGTTGTTTCCTGTCACTGACCCGTTCCTAAACACTAACGGGCAAAAATGTCTCATATAGCAATATTTTATAATTCAAGCTCCTGTTATCAAAAAGAAGTATAGCAATCCTCTATCAAATAAAAAGTAATGAGTTGTAAATATTATTAATGCTTAACATCGTATGTTCACAAAAATTTCCTAAAACTTTTTATGAAATTCAAAATGGAAATTTTTTTGACATTTTCTGTATCAAGAAAAATAAGATACAAGTGTGGAAAAAATACGCAGGAGACAGTTATCAATAAAAGTATGTGTACCATTGTGCACTTTTCATTACGACTTTCAAAAACGATGAGCAACTTGTATATTCAGAAACCAGAAAACAAGATAAATATTTAAAATTCAATTTTTTTAAATCGTCAGCTGCAGGAGCACAGTAGTTTGTCAACGGGGTGGCTACCCGAAGAGAGTTATTAACACTTCTAACTTCGAACCAAACCTTACCTAATGGGAGATAGTTCAAACGGACAGAAATACTATAAAGTGAAAACTTAAAATAACCTAATGTTTAAAAGACAACACGCCATAAGAGTTGGTTGGCCTTTGACAATAAAGAGAACTACATATAAAAAAGTTCGGTATATTTTCTCATTTTATTACTGCTTTGCCTTCAGCGTAGTTTATAAAACAACATTAAAATTTCATGCTCCTTTGAAGAGCAGTACTTCTGAGACTACCGTAATCTTTCGGTGGATGTTCAAACTAGCGAGGCCATGAAGCATATATTTTCTTCATTGAGTTTTACGTAAGAATTTTTCCTTGTACCAAAATTTAGTCAATTAGTTTTCATCCTTGACCTTAATATTTAAGAGTCCTATCTGATCATATACAATACGCTTATACGGCTTGCAACAGATCTATAAAAACATGATGCTCAGATTTCCTAAATGATACATTAAAAAAAAATTAGATTGTACAGTTTTATTTTATTTATACAGATAATTTTTTATTTATTTATTTTCCACTCATCCCTACACCCAAATTAACTCTTTTGTGTATCATTGGTCAGCGGTTCCTCTGAACAAAGTATGACAAATGATTAACATGGAATTTAAATCCTCAGTTTCTTATTTAAAAGAAAGAATGAATTAACGAATATATGTCCAATGAACTGCATCATTCAAATAAATTAAGACGTAAGTCAACTCAATATCGTTTATCTTATGTTCACCTTCAACATCTCAACTTCAACACCCATTACTGCAAATCAAACTATTTCCTATACAAGTATTACAAAAAAAAACATATTACGTTCACGTTTTAAATTAACTTGAAATTTTAAAAGTGCTTTTCTATACTTTGGATTGAAAATATTCTGTTGAAATTTTACATTTGTTAAAAAATCTCTTAGTGCGGCCAAAATCACTTCGTTCGAATTATGGTAACAGGAAGTATTGATGTTTTAAGTCTCATCAATAGATATCACCCGTATCATAATATATAAATCCGGTTCAAAAGGACTATATATTTACAGATACTTCTTGATTCTACACCATACGTGTTTCTTACAAAGTTTAATTATAAAATTGAAAATTTATTTACTGACTTAATTTAGGAGAAGGTCCCTTAAATTAATCCTTTTATTATCAAGTATTTTATTTTGTAATTCATGTAATTACCATTTATTTTACCGTATCATAGCAGAAAGTATAAAATTAATTATAGAACTTGCTATTTCCTTCCTGTTAAGACCTACAAGCTAAAAATCAAAAGGGAAATCCTGTACTTGCAGTGCAGTAAGTCTTCCTGATGTTTTATTGTTCATGTAGTTCCTTGGTTTTCCACAATATGACATTTCTTGTATCAGGCGAGTGGTATATTAGCACACTGTTGTTAACTTATATGTTATTAATATATGTCACAATATCTTTGACTCGCCTCATTAAAACTTTTTTCCAGTTAAAATTTACTTGATCGATGCGAAGTATAGATGGCATTTTTGTGATTTAATTTAAACTAACTCGCAGAAAAGATGTAACAAATATCGTGCATTTCAAAGACCTTGGCTAATTTAATTTTCCTTAATCTCAAGGAGAGTACATAATAGAAAACAAATGAATTTTCAGATCATGGAAGACAGAAAAATATCAAGGAGACTATATGGGTAATAAAGAACTATGTCAGAAAATAATCATAGTATACTTGAAATTATGACTTACTTGACCAAACAAGTCATACCGGAATTAGTATTATAGAATCCATGTACAAGAGGAAAACTATAGACCATTCAAACAAATACTTGATGCGGAAAGCATAGAGTTCTTTTGATCAATTGCTGGATTTACAGTGGTACTCATCAATTACTCAAGTGAAGCATAGTTGACATCATACATACTGGAATTTTTTGCGATGCACCAGTCACACAGTCACACTATTTACTATGTAACATATATGATGTTTCCTGCAATTTGGAATAAATTTTTACTTCAATTTGTATCCAACTTTTTTATGACCTTCTACTCACATACCTCGGTGGCACCTTACTCGAAGACTAATGTAATTAATTAAAAATAAATACAGCTCTTTCAATTCCATTACATCTACTTTAGATAGGAAGGTTGCCCGATAATAGCCTCACAAAACATCAGCTGATCATATAGACGCAGAGCGGTTCCCGAGACGTCAATTTCCCTATGAGTTTGAAGTTTATATCGTTGAAGTTGGAATTATGCTTTTTACTTCCGCGGGCAGCCATGTTGAATTTGGACTCTCCATTTTTACGTGAATATCCTTATAGGTACTTATTCAAGTAGGAAAAGGCTTAGGAAAAAATCTGGAGTGTGCCTTACTCAACTTTCCAATTACAATTCATAACAAAAACTCATGGCACTAAACGCTCTACATAACACTAACAATTTATGAGAGAAAAAAACAATGCAAGAAAGAGATCATAATTCACACTGATAAAAAAATGTATAACGCAAAAATGTGTGTCTGTTTGCTACTTGATCATGACTAAACCACAGATCCAATTGTGATAAAATTTAGCAAGGAGATAATTTAGATGTACTGGATGAACATAGGTTAACTTTTGTTTTTTTAATGTGTGATAAGAAAGATAGAAATGGTTTTTGAAAATAAATGTCGATAAAATAAGGGAAAAGAGAGTTATATTCACTTACACTGCCCAAATAGTTAGAGATAAGTGGCAACTATGAAAGGCGACACTTGTAATGGTTTATTGGTAGTGTGGGGGATTGTAGAAGAGAGAAGAAGTGGAGAAAGAGAAATAATATATATATATATATATATATATATATATATATATATATATATATATATATATATATATATATATATATATATATCCGTTCCACAAATAAATATTACTAAAAGGTTGTGTGAGTTTCAAGAAGTGAACAGGACTAGTTTATTTCCGTAGTGTGACAAAGGTCAGTAGAAATAGTTAATGCCCAATGACTGCAGGGGCACGCGAATTGGTAAAGTCCGTGATCTTCCTTCAAGAGAACTGTTGTTTGTTAGGAGTATTAACTCACGAGTTCGGCGTCGGTAGCGAAGTCTTGATTACTATGAGCTGAGAGCGGAGACGTGATATAACACTGACGCTGGTTGAGGGCACACTGATACTAGCTGAGTCTGGTAGCGCACTGACATGAGTTGAGAGCGGTAGCGCACTGAAATCGTTTTTAAATCGTAAAATTTCAACGAATAGTTTAGATTTTACAAGAATTGTAATGAAATGGTGTATCCGCATCACGTCTCGGATGCGAAAATTTGATCTACTCTGCTCCAGCGAGATGGTGTATACTGTTACGTTTTGTATTATATTTGTATTATTATGAATTTGTAAAATTGGAATGTAGTACACTACTGATAACATTAAAGGGCCCATTTATTTTTCTAAGTCCCACGCTCTGACCAGTTTTGGATCTGTTAGGTTTGCAACGCCTCTCTCCTCTTGCTTCCTCTTCGACAGGGGAAGTTTCGTTCAACCAATCGTAGGTCTATTTGAAACGGCACCCACATTTGGAAGACATCGTGCGGCGGGTAAATCGTAACAAGATAAAATGTTTTATTACAGCGCTATTAAAGAAATATTTTGTATTTTTTTTAATACACATTTTGGACTTCTATAACAAAAATATTCTGTATATTCTTCACTTCAATAAACTTTACCATTCTATATATTTAAACGACATCTCGAGATTCGTTGTCTCAAGAGGTCTTTATAAGCAATGTAAACGATATTAGACTTTCTATAAAAAACGTTTGCGTAATACTGTGATAAAATATAGTTTTTAACAGAATTTGAATATAATTGCAAGATATCGTATGGAATTGGTATAATTCGAATCACAAATTACTTATAAATATTCCTATAATTTCTTATATTTATACAGTGAAGTAAAGAAATCAAATCTCATTGCCTACAAATGATGTGTATTGTCGAAAGTAATTTCACATAATTTGCGATTCTCTTAAGTTTTTCATATATGAGAAAAGGAATTAAATAAATATAGAAAACGTTTGTCTCAAATATGAACTAATAACACAAAAGTTTAATTCTCGAGTTATAAATAATATAAAACTACTTAAGGAACAAATAAATTACATCTTCTAGTGACATATTTATCCACGATATAACAATTTGGTAGTAATCGTGCAACCTAAAAAAATAATCAGAGATCAATAATATGAAAACCTCGTTGACGAATTTTTTTACAATTGAAATACTTTATATATTCTACATACTTAACTCACTCCTCATTTATAATGTTAGTATCGATATTCAGTATTATTTATTGATTTCCAGAGCAGGGAACGAACATTGTCATTTAGAAACATTCTTTGCGGGTATATAACTTTTTACGAAGCAACATGGATGTTACATTTGTGAAGATAAACGTATTAGTCAGACATTCAGTATAATATTTACAGTAAATTTAAATCGAGCGAGGCAGGTAACAAGGTCGTATTTAGTTTTATATGTTAAGTTATTGTAACTTGTAGTTCGCCGTATTCCTGATTCAGTGTCATATTCTAAGGACTTGTTATTTTAAATCTAGAAATCTTCTCCAATTAACGTAACATTTTGCCGTCAATTCAACAGAGAATTTCATATTTTCAGAAAGTGTTCAACAAATATGGGATATTATACGAAATATGTTTTTTCATTGTAATATTTATGTTACTTATGCATAATATTTTAATGGCGTTCTACTTTTTACTGGCTGTAAAATTAGAAATTTAGATCGCTGAAATTTTCCTCTCGGACATACGACGAAGGCGCCAATGACACGTAATTTCGTTTAACAAATAGAAGAAACTTTTATATTTGATTGTCAAATGATAGAGCAGGAACAACGAAGAGATTTCTAATGAAACTCGCGAAGAGGAATACATTTTAGTTTTATGTTAGTGTAATATGCATTATGACTCTGAAAGGCTAAACCTTCACAACATCTAGGGTTTTCTTTTTTCCTTTTTAATGTTTGTAGAAAAAATAAATTTATCTACAATAATGTAGTGTAATTAAAAAAAATACAAAATAAGAATACAGGGACCCTGAAGATGATTCTAAACTAGCATCACAACATTGACCACGCACGATTAAATTGCAATAGACTGTTTAACAAAAAATAAAGTAATTGATTGTTTATAATAAAATTGCATAATTAATAGAGCATATACCTTTTTCTTTAGTAAATATTGTTCTCCAAATGTATAATGTTGTAAATCTAGATGCTATATGAATAAATATTTATTGAAAATATGGTTTGGATATATATTAGACCCGTTTCCTACTCAATATTTTTATTAAAATAAAGTTTTAATACTTGGGGTATAATTACGAACTCGTGAATTTCTTTTAGTATCATTGTTTTCTTTAAATATAAATTATTTGCTTTTAAATTCAATATAAAAATTTTTTGCACATGTTTATTGAAATTTTGAAGAACGTTTCTAAATTCCTCGCAAAATATATCATTGAACACTTTCATTTACACATGAAGAAAGTAAAATATCGAAACTTAAAGGGAGCATGAATAGAAATTATTTTATAGAAACTTTGTCGTTTCGTCGGCAACTTTGCTAAGATGAACTTTGGCCTGCCACGTTGCCATGTATGTTGTAATGCTACGTTGCCGAATTGACAATTGCTCAGCGTATGTTTTAAGATTTTCCTAAGCAATGTGAGAGCATGAATTAAGGTTTCGTTCATTACAGATATTACGAGCTGAATGGTGGTATAAACCATTTTCAAAAATCAGTTCACACAAGGATTCGAACCCACCTTGTGACAGAACAATAATAGCAATGCTTTAGTGTTCTCAGCCAATTACACTTTTGCTGGAGGAGGTAAAATGTCTGTTGAAAAATTCGAACAAATAAATAGCCACTCAAGCCTGCCTGTTTTAGTCGGTTTGACAATGAATGACATTCTTTTTTCTTTAATAGCGGTGTAATGAAACATTTTATCTCGTTACGATTTACCCGCCGCTCGATGTCTTCCAAATATAGGCGCCTTTTCCAATAGACCTACGATAGTCGTACGAAACTTTCCCTCTCAAAGTGAAAGCAAGAGGAGAGATCCGTTGCAAATCTAACAGATCCAAAACTGGTCAGAGCGTGGGAATTAGAAAAATAAATGAGCCCTTTTATGTTATCAGTAGTGTACATATTTTTTAAAAATCTGCAAGTAAAAGTATTTTGATCTTACTACATAGATAGATTATATTTTTCCGGAGTAAAACTGTATTTTTCTAAGAATAATCTCGGGCAACGCTGGATAATATTATTAAACAAGATGACATCTTTAAAAGATCAATCTGTTTCAAAACATTTATCATCACATTACAAGGTTAATTTCTAAATAACGTAATTACTCATTCAAGTATAGATATCATGAATTATCTTCCACATTAAACTCTTTGCAATAGCCTAATAGGCACATCAAAAAAGCTCCTTCAAGATTTTTTGCGTAATAAATTTTCACTGTATCTCGAAAACGGTGCGACGTACAGGAATGCGGTTTAGCTATCTGTACGCAGAATTAACTGACCAATTAAAATGCTTGTATGCATTTTTTCAAAATTTTGAATTTTAAGAAACTGGAAGTGGAGCTCAGTGTGTAAATGAGATCGGTATGAGCTCTCCAGATATAGTCTTCTATTTCCAATGCATTCAAAGTGAAATCTCAAGTTTGGTTTCAATGCATCAATTCATTCGTTGAGTACACAAAGTTCTTAACACACACACATATGCACCAGTCCAGTTTCCCGGACAAATAAACACACGTGTAATAACAATAATTAATCATTTAATGCAAGTTAAATTGAAATCTGAGTATTTACAAACTTGAACAAACTCTCAAAATCATAAATACTAGTATAAATTTGTCATTACACTGTTAATGCCATCAGAAAGCATCAATTACACACAGATATGAACATAGTTGTTGACAATTAATTCGGAAATCCACCAGATTATCCGAACCTCCAAAATTACAAGTTGCTTTCCCGAATAACTAACTGTTACAAGTTACGTCACTCACAACTAGTAGCAAATGTATTTTCATTACCACAGTAATTCTTAAGTGGTCTGGCGACCAATACTAGCCAGGTCACATCTCAAGTTACTTGTGGACTCAACCCACACGTATAAGTCTCCGAAGATCTTCAATCCTTCCAATATATACAGAAGAGGAAGTCACGTGACCAGCAAGTAACCACGCCTTCGCTGCCACCGTGCACTCCAACCTCTAGTTAGCTCATCAGCCGTTCGAGGAACGCAGGTCTGTCATTGTCTCTGCGTTCGGCGAAAATACCTCATTTCACAACGTCTTAACATTCATTCTTTAGGGCTTTTACCGGCCTCGCCTCGGTACACATGGCGAGCAAGTCCCTTTCACAGAAATAGCATAATACAGCTTACATTCCTTAAGGTGCCTCGCCCCAGTCAGATATGACGAACAAATGTACTTTCACAGAAATATTATAAGACAAAGGTAGAGGCACGCGCTGATCCCACACTTCACCCGGCATTCTTCAAGGGCATTCCTACCCGGGAGAGAAGGGAAGGTCAAACAATAACACAATGAAGAGGCTTAGGGTTGTCACTCGCCACCTTTCCTCCTCTTGCGGCATCCGGCTAAGCACCTAATGGCTCAGTGAAAGGCGTAAAAATAACAATTCACAAACCTATAGAATGTCTTGGCTCTGATTTAAGGCAATAATTTAGATTTAATTTTGTCTGAAACTATAAGTTCGCTTTGGTCAATATATTTGTTTGACTTGTCGCAGCGTGCGTAACATGGAGTGTGCGTTGATTGCTTAGTAAGTGAGACACGTCCCCCCACTCACTTGTATTTTGTTAAAAATTTAAATTATTTGAAGAGCACACAGAAATATTATAGCAAAATAACATTATTTTTTGAAGAGTTAAATAAATATGTTCATAGAAATGAGATAAACAGGAAGAGGCATTTTAATTGTGTTTTCCTTTTAGAACCCTACTTTAAATAAAGTCAATGCAGAGTATTTTTGCACATTATCATGACTCTTTTTTACGGTTTTGATTTAGGTGTGTAACCTTGCCATTTCATTTTTGCTAAATCACTAATACCACATTTTGTAGCTATTTTCGTTGAATAGCTATTTTCGTTGAATAGATATTTCTCTTTGGTTTCAATTAGTGCATCACACAAGTGGGTGCTCAGAACATCTATTTTGAAATGCGCATTTAAAGACTCGCTTCTTTCTGTTTCATTAACAGGACATTCTCAAACCATATGTTGCACATTTTTATGTCATATTTTGTACATTATGTCCTATTTTTTTCAATCTGCGGTCAAAGGATTGAAAAAGTACGCGTCGATGTGAATCTCCGGATAACATAGAGATGCGTATAGGTGCGCATTGGTAAGATAAAATCTATTTGTGAAAATTATCATCATTGTACTGTATACAGTAATTTTTTCAGTTAATTTAAGGAGTATCTTGACGGCAAGCTGCTAATTCCATTGAACCCACCAGTTTTGTACGTGGAAAGCAATGTACACGGATTTCTCTGTATTAGTTAGACTGCTCTTCGAGTGCTGTTGCTACCGAAATATATTCGAGACATTTAAGAATCGAATGTCAGGTTAGAATCAGGGCTAATTGTGCAGTTTTCAACCCATGTGTTAGTAATACTACAAATTTTATTCGCTCATGCAATGTCAATACTATTCACGCATACACATACCTCAGGATTGTTGAGCAAACACAGTAATTAAAAAATAATTACTCTTAATAAACCTACAACTCATTTATTACCTTGAGAAAAACTGTTTGCTAGATCACTGGTAACTTTTGTTTAATAACTTTAATTTGTAAAGACCAGACACTTGAAAGTTCAGAACACAAACAGTTTGAAACTTATAGATTTCGAATCAAAAGCTGCTACTTTCTTTCAAAACAAAATCCGAAGTAACGTTGTTGTCGAATGCTTTCATGGAACTCACAACATGCATGAGCCGAGTTTGCAATCAAAATGACAGCATGAGAATACCAATGCTTATAGAGCTCTAGTTGCATATAGTGACACATAGACGTGTCCACGTATTGTTCCTCACAAAAAAGAAAAAAAAACAAGTAAAATTTTCCCTAAATTCACAAGTAAACGACAACTGAATATATTTTATTGAAAATCATTTATACAAATCACAGTTGGGACGTCTCAAAATGCCACAAAAACGAGCATAAAAACCATTCAAAATATCATAGAACATTGCCACAGCACCTTCCAGGTACATTCGTTCTTCTCAGAGTCTGAAGTAGTAGTCTTCGCGCTATTCGACTTCTTCGCACTACTCCAACTTAGAAGTACTTTACTTTCAGGATAAAAATATTATTACGTAACAAGAATCCAGCAGAAAGTTTGCTTTCTAGCGGCATCTAGACGAAACGTTTCAGCAGAAAAAAAAATCAAATAAAAATTGTCTAGCAATGAAAATTAAGGTGAAACGATGAGTTGAAGAAAACTTGAATCTGTTCTAGTGCTTGTATATGAATGATTGCGTATTCGCTGAAAGAAAAAACAATTTTAAGGTTTAGAAATGAGTTATATTACAGTATAGGTACGCGGCTGCATAGATAACGTCGAGGCGACTGACGCAACTATCGAAAAGACGATCTGAGAACCCGACCTGCTACCTGCATCTCCAGAAGCAGCCTTCGGGGACGTACATCTGCCCACTGTCATTGCTTCTTTTTTGGTGAGACTTCCACTTTCTTAACTTAGAAAGATTTTAATGAACCCCAGCCATCAATGCTCACTATTCTGTTCACTCAATATTCTGTTTTTATATTCAACGATCTTGTATTCAGTCATTAGTAGTGATTCAATAATCTGTTCAGAATCTGATGAAAATGTAAGTGAACGTGGAATTTATTTCGGTTGTATTTTATGTGTGTGGAATTCTGATAAAAAAGGGTATTTTCTGTACTTCATTTAATTTAATTCAGATTTATTGGTGTTAATTAAATGAGTTTTTTATGTTGCTTTACGAAATTTGTTTGTGTCTCGAAAATTAGATTCAGCTTGGTAACATCACGTAGATCGTCAAGAACCCTGGTCTTTCGCTTAGTGAAGATGGCATAAATAGAACTGATATTGGGTGAAGTAAAGAACACATTATTAGCGGAATATCAATTGATTTATTATGAATTGCAATACAAGTATGCTTTGCAGAAATTTGTGACAAATATACAATTAGCTCCACAAATCATTTCGTGAAAGTTCGGAATGACAATTCTACTTAATTGACAATTGGCAGATGAATGATGAAGAAAATAAAACTGTCTATCTTAACAGTTCGCTCACGTCAATGCATTTTTCTTTCTCTCCACCCTTTGTCTTCCTCTTACTCATTCTCTTGGGCTTCAGGAGTTTTTCGTGTGAAAACCCAGGATCTAGGCAGCATTTGCACGGACCTTCTTTATCATTCAATACGGCTATTCCAGGATATTTTTTGCCTGAAAAATTAAAAAATCAAGTTTCACCTTCAGAGAGGAAAATACTACCGAACCTTTTAATCTAGAATGTAATTATTTTTGTCAGATGCATTAGAGATATTTATTGGGTGTAATGGTTTTGGGAATTGTGATGGATACAATGAACAAATGAATATTACAGAAGTATTATACATATTTCATTATTTTTGTGTGTGTGTTGGAACTAGCATTGTTCAACACAGAATGCTGATTGATTGAATAGAACTGAAACTTCGATTATGATAGAAATTCCTATTATAGCCCATGATGACTCTTAGCCTGACTATTCAGTTAGTATCTGAAAAACATCCCAATATTTGCATGTCATGCTAATATGTTCAGCATTACATGATCTAACAAGGATAATCTTCAGTAATTAAAGAGAAATATAATGCCATTGCAATGGTATATCTCACCATAATCAACATTAAACTTGTAAAACGCGCAAAAATAAAACAAAAAAATGGGATATGTATGCAGGATCACACTTCTAGGGATTCCATAAATCTGTCAATTTTGATTCAGTAGACTTGCTCTTACCTTCTAGTGACGTAATACCAGCACTATGGCTAGCACTAATGAAAGAAAAGAATTGTTTGCGATCGAACTTTTCGGCTGCTATCGCCATGTCGATTCCACCAGCAATCGTAGTAGATCCAGAGGATTTTATATTGCCCACAGTTTCCAAGAGTTGCACTGTTCCTTGCTCGTAAACTGGCCATTGAAACTCTCCTACCGCACTAGAAAAGTAGTTTGCATTCACACAGTAACAAAAGCATTCGCATTTAGCCATTTAAGTGAACAAAGAGGTGAAAAGGAAATAATCTTACAATAAATAATGTTGACGTTACGAAAGGGAAAATTGTTCTGAGTTAGGAATAGTACAAAATTCAGAGGAGGAGACTGAATTTGGAGAAGTGGGTAGTGGAATCAATGAACGCTAATGTCAGGAAGAATTCATTAGTTTTTCATCATTCATTAGTGTTTCTTACAACTAACTAAACAAGTATTGTTTTTATTACTATTATATTGAAATATCATGTAGAGATATTATGTCGCTCAGATAGCAGAATGTGAGTTGGGAACTGGTGACTATTTCATGAACATAGTGCTTCTGACGTAAAAGAAAACACTATTATTTTAATTGTATTTCTTCTGAATATTCGAGAAAAATCACGTCTTAAATCTGATTTATTTATCGTCAATATTATAATATGATGTTTGTTCTTATGTGTGGATAATGTTTTTGTGAGTTTTTGTTTATTTATTGAAAAATTAAATTAAATTAATGGTAGTACAACACTAACAGGAACAATATTATTGTCGTGAATGGGCTACGTAATACCTTCAGAATAAATAATAGTAACAGGTTTCGTATTCATTTTGGAGTTTAGATGTTACTTACAGTAGTAATGGATTTCTTCTGTATCTCTATCAGTTGAAAACAGTATTTGAGGTTTCAAAATTGAAACTTTTAACTAAAAAATTAGATTTTCAGCTGAAAATTATATTACCCGTTCCAAAGAAGGCGTTTTGCTTTCAATATAACGTGTTTAAAAAGATTTATTGACGCTGGGCCGATGTCTAAGCACATTTCGTGAGGACGAAGACCCTCCTGTCGTGTGGCAATTCTCAGTTGCGCATCTGCCGAGTATCTATCGCCGACAATAAAATCTATAGGTAAATGGATAGCCACTCCTCCAGAATCTGCGATACTTATAATCTCGTCAGCCAGCTTGATTCCTTCTTTGTTCACTAGAGATCTTCCTACCTAAAAACACATTCACTTTGTTAACAGGCCAACCGTGATTGGGGAAGATTCACGTCGGGTTTAGTGAATTGGTACACTGTGTCCTATTTTTAGAAGTTTTCTGGTAAAGAAAAATCGAATTTATTTATTTGTATTTTTATGCATTACATGGAACTAAATAGTTGCTATTCTCATTTTAATTTTTACACATTAGTATACTTTAACTAGAGAAATGATTTTATTGTATTGCACATGCATTAATATACAAAACTAATACTTGCATCTGGAATGCATCCGCACGATCAATAATAAGTTACCTTTTCAGTAAATACAGAACGCAAATGTTTGAGTTACAGAAAAAGGGATCGTATAATGTCTAAAAGGTTGGTAAGATTTCACACTGAGCCTGTATAAAATAACCCCGTTATTCTGCATGGATCATACTTACCGGCATGCCTTCTAAGAAATGGATAAACGCCAGCGCCATTCCTCCGGCAATAATAATTTCATCCACTTTCTTCATCAAGTTTGTGATTAAACTTACTTGATCTCTGACTCTATAACCGCCAACGATTGCTATAAATGGCCTTAATGTAAACAAAATTAGATAAAATGTTAATAATCATTAGGTGCACATAAAAAAGAAAATGTTTCGCCTATTAAATAAAATACTTTTGCTGAACATTAAATATAACGTAACATATTGACAGATTTCTTTTTCGAAAAATACATTATTTGTGAGATAATTTTTGTTCCAAACATAAAAATACCCTTGCAAACAAATCTACTGTACACGCATAGAATAATGTATTCTTCAAAACAGCTATGACATCAATAATCTTACATCTCATAAAAACAGTTCAAACATTATCCAACAACAAATCATTTGATGTTGGTTGAAATTTTATCTTATACTTCACAAGTAATTGGTAAGGCAAACAGAAGTGTATTGAATTTTGTTCTTACGTACCTCTCAAAAAGATCGCTGTCTTCTCTTATCAGATCACCACTGATATTTCCTTTCAATGCTAAGCCCGCAACTTTTAACTCGTAGCCCACAGCCAACACTGAACTATGGCTGAAACTCACAGTACTAAATGCATCGTTCACATACACGTCTGCAATTTTCCGAAGACACTGTCGGAATGCCCTTACTCTCGGTTGTGCAGCGACGAGCTTTAAAAAAATATAATATCTATGTCATCATAGATTCTTAAAAAACATGTACTACAAATCGTGTTATCTTTACCTTTCCTTCTATTGTCACTTCTTCTTCTGGATGAAATCTTACATTTTCTAAAAGAATCACACTTCCAGGTTTTGGGTCTTCACATAAGTATTCAACGAGAGGTCCGACACAATTAGGCAAGAATAAAACCTCCCTATAAATAATTTAAAATGTTGATCATTTATAAATCTTATGAGAAGAGAGTATAAAAAAATAGAATGATAATATGGAGAAGAACCTGGTCAGAAGTTTGCGCAACTCATTCGCTACTGGAGCGAGAGATAACGATTTCTTCGCTACTCCCATTGGATGTCCTAAGTGGGAGAGAAGGATCACTGCTTTTGCATCATGTGTTAATGCATACCTAATAGTATCGATGGAATTTACTATTTGTCCGTCACTTACAACCTGGTTTTGCATCATAGGGACATCATAGTCAACTCTGTAAGGAAACGATAAACCATATTATTTTAGAAAGGAATCGAAAGTCACATTGTTCCCTAGGGTGTGCCGTGGTTTTCGCGGAAGGTTAAGCAATTTCTTTATTATTATTATTATTATTATTATTATTATTTGTTTTATTGAGTGTGATTCTCCACTCGAAAGTTTTTACAGATGGTAGGATGATAAGTTTTACATGTAGAAAATACAAATAATGGAGAAACCCATACGCGCCAAAATACAAATTAATGTTCAATAATATAATAAAAATACAAACAATACATATTGGAGATGCGTATAGATAAAAGTACAAGAACATACATTTGATATGTGAGGTAAATGGTTTCACCTTACAGTTGTTGTTTTGTTTTTTTTGGGGGGGGGGAAATGATAGTATTAGGTAATGTCACTGAAAACCTGGAAGGGTTTTTTATGTACTCGAGGATTTGGAGTTATATAGGTTCCTAAGAGAGAGAAGGCTGGTTCAGGAACTGGAAAGGTACTGGTACGGGAAGTTTCTGAAGACGTTATGGGCTGTTTTGATATTGTAGTGTGGAATTGGCTCTATATTTAGGTCTATTTACAACATTAAGTTGCTTACGAATCATGGTGCATTAACTGCTATATCCTGAGATTTTTTTACGAATTTGAAATTTTTTATGGTTGAAGGAGCAGCACTCTACCAAACTGGACAGGCATGTAATAATTGGAGACAAAATATTGTCTTACATAGTATACGTGTGCAGTACGGTCTGTGAGGGGTTATTCAAGGGTTCTGGTTTGCACTATTTATTTTCGCATTGACATGGTCTTTCCACGTAAGTGTATCTATGTCCATACCAAGTCATTTTACACTGGGTTGAATGGAAACCATTGAATATTTTGACGTGGTCAGCATTGCGCTCCAGCGGATTTGACTCCATGATAGACCCGATACTCATTTTAGTAGGTCTGAAAGTCAGTCTGGACTCTAAGGTATGAGGAAAAATCCCATACTCCACGGAACAACGGCCGCTCAGTACTCCATATTTTATTTTATTTTTCTCTCATCGATCTTCTTTGAAACACAACTATTACTTTCATAATGAATTTATTGTCAAAAATGCAGTTACAAACTGCGTATGACTAAGAGGAGGACAATAAACTAATTTACTCTCCGGAAGCAAGGAAGGGATCATCCCATCAATTCCGATCAAGGCATAATTCCTAAGGCAGAGGTGGATTGAAAATATGAGAATAAAAAGTTAGCTACGTGTTATAATATCAACAGAACACCAAAAAATTTATGTTTAGTAAAACACAAAAATGATAGTCCACATGTACGTAATATTATACAACTATAGATTATTAGGAATATATTATTTATTACTCGTAACTATTAATATAATTTTAAATTCGATTAATTATTACAATAGACCGCCGCCCCTATCCAAAAGCCTAGAAAACCTGAATTTAATAACTGCCTCTACCCGAAGAAAAACCGGAGAAAAACCCGCGCCAGGAAAAGGCTACAAAATTAAAGTATACAACATTTACAAAAATTACATTTTTGTGCCAAGGTTGAGTACATATAATACTAAACTTATAAAGTACATATAATATTAAACTTATAAGAAAATAATAATAGCAAATAGGAAAAGTTTTGAAATTGAATGATTTATTTTGAGAGTACAAGAACAAAGGTGTGATAAAGTACTGTTCAATTGACGTATTCAATATTTAATTCTTTAAATAAACAATTGACAGGAAATTGAAACCCATTTTAAATTTTATTAAAGTCAATGAATTCATAATAATAATAATAAATTTGTCAAAAAAGCAGTACAAAACTGCGTACGACCAGTACAAACTGCGTATTCTTTTTATATTGTAGAAGCAATGGTACAGTAGGTATCTTTTAACCTCGAATTTGAAAAGATTCAATGTAATAATATCTTTTGCATCTTTGGGGATAGAACGATTCCCGAATGATATGGTTCTTTTTGGCAAAGAGTGGTCGACACTCTAGGACTATGAATATTATGCCTATTGGGAGTACTGTGTTAGTGAACAGTTTCGTATGTTTCGTAGGTGGCATTTAAATAATTCGGTCTTAACAAACACAACTGTTTCATAAATATAAAGGCAGGGAAGTGTTAAAATGTTTAAAAACTTAATCATGTTAGTTGTACAAATAATATTGCAGTTCAAATAAAATCAATTCAATAATTATGTTATTTACGATACATTTTCGATCGGGTAGGAATACATAGTTCCTTATTTCATACAGAAACAAAAATCACCAATTTCTTTTTTATTTGTTTATTTATTCCTTTTGGTGAGGTTCAGACCATGAGACCTGTTCTTCCACCTAACCGTTGGACTTGGGTAAGGGAATTGGGCAGGTGAGATGTTGGGTTGCCGGGGAATTGACGGTACTGAACCGACACTAGTCCGGAGTATGTGAGGGAAATCCCAGCTGAAAACCTCACCTAGTTCGGCCGAGTAGGGTTTGAACCCACGCTTTACCGCTCAGCGGGATCGCGGAAGCGAGGATGCTACCACAAGACCACCGCTGTCGGTATTCATGTCATTGGCACTCATAAAAAAATGTCTCTTTTAAATTCGATTTTAGGTACAATTTAATTACTCTATATTAATTCTTACTTGTATAATAATAGCCATTATTATTCTATTTATTTTTATTACAATACCTTCGCATATGACGTACATGGATGATCGCTAAAAGTACAATAAAGTTTTTTTGCTTAATAAAGTACGGCACTATGGAACATGTTTAATTTCGTGAGATAAATCTTTTTTTTTTAATCCCAAAGCTAATATTGTCTCATGTAGATTGGAATGTACAGAGCAATTTAACAGCTTGCAGTATTACATGGCTGTTATTGTTTTAAATTTGTTTTAGGTTTAAAGGTAATGAATAGCAAATGAGAAAATATACCTTTTGAAAACAAAATTTAGTAAATAAGGAATGTCTTAACGAGATGCTGTTTTCATCTTGTATATTTCATGTACTCAAGGAAACTACAAGAACAAAAATATTAAATATTATTAAACCTCACAAATAATAAATAAAAAAATCTGAATGTAGTTCACACTTCGATTCAAACAAGTAAGCATCGATGCAGTCGAAAGCAGTAGGCCAGAAAAACTTATTTAACTGGATACTCACCGTATTAAAATTCGTTTATTAGAAATATTAATATCATCAATTGCCAATTTTCCAGCCATTTCAATAGATGTTTTGAAATATCGGTGATTTAAGTCACATTTCTGCGTTAAATATGATGATCCGCCATAGTTTCTTTTAGCGAGTTGATGTTAACAAGCTGTTTATAAACATTACTGCTGTAAACTTTTTAAGTGGAACATTTTACGAAACAAGAAATTAACCAATCAAGGAATGATGAGGTATGATCTTAATCAGTGGTAAAAAGTGAGTTGTACGATTAAGTTCATTAGGTGTGTTATTTTATTAGTGTTAAAGATAATATGTCAAATGTTACATCTAATGAAAACTAGAACATAGAGAAAAATTGAAAAGTGCACTAGGGATAATATTTTAACATTATCCATGTATACGATGCGGCATGGAATAAGTTGTCGCTGAGGATTCCATAACGGTGAATAGTGTTAATTACGATTTTATCACTTTAAGCATGCAGTACTAATCTGAACGATATAAAACTGATATTGCGTTAAGGAGTAGGGAATCGCTTTAGGACTTAAGCGATGAAATTCAAGTATATGATCCATACAGAAAACGTTGTCATTACTTTTTGTAGACTGCGATTAAATTCAATTTTAACTCCTCGCTGGTAGTGATAAAATGTTATATGGTACAACAAAAAGTTGTTTGACTCAAAAAGTTTATAAATAGTAATTCTTCATAATTTATTTGAAACAACTACGTTAGTGAAGAAAGTTGATTCTCGGTGGAGCATCACCGAATATGTCGGAGTTCCATCTTGGTTTACCGACGAAAATCGTAACGTAAAATATAAGCCTTAACAATATAATTGCGAGCATTGTAAATCTGACCAATTCGACAAGTAAGAAAAATCGCTCTCAAATTTGAACCGACTCCAATGTCACGGTGACACACTACTTTGACATGTTTAAAAAATGTTTTAAGAGATTTAGTGCACCATGGCATTACTGGTCCTTCGAATATTTTTAGACTATGAATAATTTTTTTAATAAAATTTACTAAATCATCATATTTATTTAAAAAAATTTGAAATTTAAGAATGCGGTTTAGAAAGAATGTGTTCATTGTATAAAATTTAAAGTTGTTTTTCAAATTTTACAAAATATTTGTCTCAACCTGATCAATAGACTGAAGGAAAATTATCTTGAAACATTTACTTAGAATTTTTTACAATGAAATAGAGCTAAAAATGTTGCTTACTGTCATCAAGATATTTCATTTCATTTCATACCCATTTCATTCAGATCCGTTTCCAAGATGCAACCTTTCAAACTTGATTGCATCGTTTCTTTGTGGACAATGGCCAGCCTTTGGGGAAGCGCTCGAGTTCGTTCGGCTGGGTGGGTCCGTCTCTCATTAGACCGAGAAATGAGGAACATTTAGTGGATGGAGAACTTAGCGACCAATGGGAACTCTCTTCGTTTCTATGCTCCCCATACGTGGAGCGTTTTCTCGCTGCGATTTTTCTCGTTGCAGTCTGAAAGTTTAGAAAGCGATTCGAGTAGTGAATGTGGACGACCCCTGCACTCTCCCCACAGGAACTAGAACAGTTACCGTGCCCCTACCCACCGAATGTAGTTGCAAGAGGTCACTACTGCCTTCTGAATAGTAGCGTACCAACAAATAACGAGGCCCGGACGGGAGATTTTTTTTTTCGAGCCCCACAATTCAAGCCTCAAACAAAAGTGTTTGAATAAATAAAAATAAACTTTGTCAAAAAACCAGTTGCAAACTGCGTATGACCACTAAACGATAATACACTAAGTTGGGATAATACACTAAGTTATTCTTTTGTATTCGGATCCGTTTCAATTGACAATGGCATTTTTACAAAAATTCTGTAAGTTGTCGACATGGTAATTTTATTTCATGAATGTCCTATCATTACTCCTGCAGAATAATATCCATTTACTTGAAGTAAATCGGGACATTTGTGTGAAAAGCTACAAATTTTTTCTGGTCTCACCGGGAATTGAGACTGGGATAACACTATGATGAGCCAGATCGCTACCACCTGAGCGACCAGAGGGGGGGGTGTAATTATTGCAAAGTGGTTGACACACTAGGAAAATGAATGTTATCCTTATTGTTGGTATTTTGTTTGTGAGCAAGACAGTTTCTTATGCAGTAAGAATGGAACATAGTAATTCAATCTAAACAAGCATAACTGTTTCATAAATATAATTTAAGGAAGTATTAAAATATTTAATTCCCTCAGTAAAGATTTACAAGAATTTCTGGGGTGAGACTTACATGATATCTGAACATTCCTCTTTTGAATTCTGAAATTTTGGATTCTCTTAGCAAATTTTCCCTAAGAGATAATGCTGTATCGAAAATGGAAGTAAATGTTTGCAAAATATATTCAATGGTAAATATGTGCACAAACATGACTAAAGTTAACTAAGATTTAGAATGCATAACACAATTTGCTTAATTTGGAATTTAGATTATTAATGTGACAATTCCATTTGAGGTTGTCTTCAATATGGAGACCTAACAATTTTGTTTACAAATCAGTTCATAATAGAGTTCCATTTAATGAAAGAGTTACCTTGGGCAAAGATTAAGAGATACTATTGTGAAATGACATTGATGCTGTTGTCATTTTCTTTATGATCTATTTACTTAAAAACCAAGACAAGAATTTTTTCCAAGATTAAACAAAAAATTTTCAGTGTTGACATGTTTACATAGTAAATTAGTATCATCAGCGAAGAGCACCATATTGCAATCTGATATGGAGTCTTTCTTGCAATCAGTTTTGTTTCACATATAAGAACAAAGAGGTTGTAATGAAAGCTTCAGAGTTTTTTTACAAAAATATACATGCATTTTTTATTGGTGATGTAATTTTACGTCTGCTTTTTAGTTAAATAGTTTATTCAACCATTTTTGTTTTAAGCAGACAGTTTTTCTGTTTTTAAAACCACACACAAAAAAACACATGTAACACATATTACAATTTTTATTGTTGTGATAAATGCACCGGTAAAATCACATGTCAAAAATATTCATTAAAATCATGTTAAAACTATAATAAAAATTTATTTTTAAAAATTAATTATAGTTTTAATATGATCTTAACAAATTTTTTTGACATGTTGTGTTTTTACTGGTTCATTTATCACAACAATAAAAAATTTAATGTGTGTTACGTGTGTTTTATTATGTGAGGTTTTAAAAACAGAATAACTGCTTAAAACAAAAAAGGTCAAATAAACTTTAATTTTTTTTATTGGTGTTCCATTTGGAGGAACCTAAGAGGATGAGGCCTGGGGTGGATTCTACCCCCATCCAGGTAGGCTACTGGTTTTCACAGAAAACATTTGTGCAGCACACATCCAGTAACCTTGTTTACTTTAATAATAATAAATTTATTGTAAAAAAAGCAGTATAAACTGCGTATGACCACATGAAGGACAATAAACTAATTTACTCTCCAGAAGCAAGCAAGGGACCATACCATCAATTCCAATCAAGGGACCTAAGGCAGAGCCGGATTCAAAAATTCCTAGATAAGATCCTACTTTAGATCATAGGTTTCTAAAATGGTTCTCTACTGATTCCTAGGGGTACTTAAGAATAGTTGAGGGAATATATGGCCGAATAAAAATATTTTGAGGTGCCTGGATAATATCATGGGGTTTGTGGAAGGTCAAACAAAAAGTTGAATAAATTTTAGTAGGTCCCTAGAGTAAATGTTATCAAAAGATAGGAACAAATACTGAGAATGTGTAAAAACATATTTTAATTCAGATACTATGAAAACTTTGTTGTGTGGATTTCCTTAAGAATATAAAGTAAAATGATTGTACCCCAAATTTTATGAAAAGAATCAAATAGTTAAATAAATAATTCAAGACTTATGACCTTTAACAGATGAACAGTATATATTTAGAGATTAAAAGCTCACTATGTTTTGACTTTATGTTGAAGTCGTCATCAGGTGGCCCAAAGTATACTGTTTGTCTGTTAAAGGTCATAAGACTTAAATTATTTAATTTGATTATATAATGGAGCTTAACTGTAGAATCAAATAGTTTTAGAGAAATATACTAATAAATATATTTTAATGATGTCAATAGGCAGCTAAAACCAATCTTTCACTGGGACATCACTATAATCAAAATTTATTTTAAAAAATTAATTGTAGTTTTAATATGATCTTAACAAATTTTTTTGACATGTTGTGTTTTTACAGGTGTTCCGTTTGGAGGAACCTGTTAAATAGCCAATTTTAAACTCAGTATTTTCGGCAACCGTAGAGAAACTGCTAATTGGTCTACTGTCACTGTACATTATTACCAAAAATTTACCCCCAGGGGACTTACATCTAGTAAGTATGTGTTTGGCAAACACGGGGCCCCGAGCTGAGTCTGGCATTACTTCCACTTACTTGTTAGGCTCCTTCCTCTCTCTTTCCTGACCTTTCTTGGTCACCTTTTGTTCTCTTCGATCCCGACACTAGTAGGTTGCAAGGGCTAGGGTATCTTTCAGTTTCCTCGTTGGAATGTTTTGAGATATGTTTTGATGTTGTAATTCAGAAGGGTTTTTAGTGGGTATGGTTGAGTCATTTGTCGAGTCCCACATGCAGGGAGAGTCATGTTGGCTCTCCTTAGTGCGTAACTGCATTTTCCCTACTGTACTGAATTTTAGGGTTCTAATGACCTCAATGTCAACGAGCCGTAAAGCCCCACACCCAAAAAAAAAAATTAGTGCAGTATCTTCATGAAGAAACAGCCGAAAATTACTGCTTTAGGAGATTTATGAAAGATAATAACACAAAATGAAGCAGATAGTTATTTCACCCTTTCCATTTGCCTCTGATATTAGGATTTTGCATTTTATTCAAAACAAAGTACAATAAATGTACTTTTGAGTAATGAAGTAAATTACTTCAGGAAATAACAGTTGCACCTCTACAACAATTGTTTTTCTTTTGAATTTCTAAAACTATTACATTTGTGTCTTCTTTACCCAATAAGTAACAGTTAATTTGTGAGTTTACTAGTTGTAGATAAATAGTATAAGTTGATTAATGGTCAAATTTACATGAAGGGAAGGGGTTTGTGGGCAAAATTAGTTAAGTGTTCCTTCACTTTAGGTGAATATTCAATTACATGAAAGAGAAATTTACAAAAACTGACCTTTAAAAAAATAAAATGTAGCAATGATTACTGTCTGGTTAAAATTTTATTTATCGTTTAAGCTATAGAAAATATGAAATCATATAGATTACCATTAATTCATCTGCACTCATGCAATCAAACTATGTTAGAAAAACATTGATATAAATTTATAATATAAATGTTTATCAAATGTCTTGTACTTAAATAGTATTGATGAATTATTTGTGTACATTATCTTGAAGTACAGTAGCTAAAAAATATTCTCTTTAATATCCTGCAACATTCTTGTTATATTTTACAAGAACTTAACTACTTCTGTGACCAAAAGTTTTTGTAAAAGAAATTTGTCTGATTAATAATTCATATTTTTTCAGTAAACATATTTTCGGTGATAATATTAATCTATTACCAAGGAGCAATTAACTCCGTAAGACCATGGCGAGGACTATAAGGTTTTTTCTCTCTGGAAGAAAGCAAGGGACCATTCAATCAACCCTCATTTAAAACATGACAAAGAAATTTTATTTAGTCTTCATGAATAATTTAATGCATCATAATGTTTAACAAAGTAGACTTTTGTACAGAAAATCTCAACAATTTTATAATACAAATCACTCCTAAATAAAATAACATCAACTTTTTCTTTACTTACATTTATCATTTTCCAACAACAGTTAATACGCACATCGTACACTTCTATTCTTTACAGTAGTATTCATTACAATGTTGTAGCCTACTTAACAAATTGGTGATGTATCTTGGGTGTGAATGAAGTTGAAATCAAATTTTCGTTGGAATGTCCCAAGAATTCTATTCGACATTTACACAAACACTATAGGCTAATTCTTATTAGACAATGCAGAGACTCCAGGAAGTTCTTTTCCTAAAAAAATAAAATTACATAAAGTTAATAAATACAAAAGTTAAATAATTTACACTAAAAAAATGTCTTTATGGATATAACTAATTATGTATTGGGTCGTGGTCATGGTGTCAGTGTGATTGCTCGTCACCAAGTCATCCCGGGTTCGATACCCGGGCGGGGCAAGATAAAAATGTAGCTTTTCATATCCATGTATCAGTTTAAATGGCTGTGGCATATGAAAGGTTCACCCTCTGTGGCTAACAACCATAGTCGAAATATTCGGATACAGCAATCTGGATTCTATCTAGACACTGTACATCCTATCTCAAATTCACGATGTGTCTAGTGATTAAACTCACAAAAAACTGAGTCTTACTAGTACTCGTTATCGTGGTCCAAAGTTGACCAAAACGAGAATACATACATAATTATGTATTGCTCACAAGTGTGATAATTTTTAAAAAGTTAGAAAGATGGTAAAGAAAATTTCACTTCTGACTTTTAGCGAAATACCAGGAGTAAACTTCGGCCTTTCACACTGTGGACAAAGATGTGTTTACCATTGTGTCTATTATTTACTTTCAAATAGAACTTTTTACTTTTTTCTAACTAGAACTATTTACCATATAACTATACCATGATTCCCATATTTCCCAGGAATGTGAAACGTTCCCAAGAGATAGTGAAGATTAAGTAACAAAGAGCACACATAAGGATAGTGCATGATGACCAGGTTTGATTATCAACCTGTAAGGATTTTCAACTCATTAATTTAAAAATATTACCTACCTTCCAATAATTCTAAGCTGGCTCCTCCACCAGTGCTAACATGGCTAACTTTATCTTCAGTGCCCCATTTTTGGCAGCATGTGGCTGTATCTCCTCCACCAATAATAGTTATAGTGCCTTTGGTAGTAGCTTCAACAACTGCATCCATTACACTTTTTGTACCTTTGGCAAAGTTCTCCCATTCAAACACACCCATTGGTCTAAAAATTCACAAACAACTATGAATATCCTATTAGAGTAGAGAAAACTCAACTGATTATATTCAATATAACTTTCATGTCTGTGAATATCAATTATATGAATAGCAATTTAGTCATCTTTCCAATTTTTGCCCAATAAAATATGTAAAAGAAATGCACACAATAATAAAAATTATTTAATTGAATTTATTATCTTTTGTAGAAAATAAAACAGGAATACAAATACAGGAATACTTCTGTTTACCACATTTTGATTGCATATTCTCCTTTGCCATTCTAACAAGAACAAGGAAAAATAAATTATTCACAACATACTCATTTAGTACAACAATATCAAGAACTCAAAATATGTATACAGATAGTATTCTCTCATGGCATTTTAATTCGAAAAACAAAACAAAAATTGACAAATTGTAAAAAAATAATTTAAAAAATTCACAGAAGTCTTCATATGAAGTTAACTTCCACGTTGAAATGAAGTTAAAAATTAAATTCAGTGACAGAATAATCAGAAACTCACTGATTCTGACAAATATACAACTGTAGCATAATAGAGTGGCAACAGTATATGTTGATGGACAAAGAATATATTTGTAAATGTAAATTATGATCAGGGAGCCCTAAACTATATATTTCCATTAATATCTTATACACTGCAGTGCATACAAAATGAAAAAACAGATCCATAACTTTAAAAATAGTTTAAAATAGTTAAAAAGACAAGAAAATTAAAATTATATCATAGAAATAAATGAACATACCCATTCCAAACAATGACTTTTGCACGTGCAATTGGTTCTTGAAATTGTTTCACCGATATTGGTCCAATATCAAGTCCCAATTGACCATCAGGAATTCCTCCCACCAAAGATGCCTTGCCAACTTCTGCATTTTCATCAAATCTATCAGCCGTTATATAATCTGTAGGAAGATGAACTTGCACTCCATTCCTTTCAGCCTTAGCCATTAAATCTTTGACAATCTTTGAACCTTCTTCATCAAACAAGGAGGAACCAATCTAAGACATAAAATTGAATATTAATCATTACATGGATTTCAACACTTTGTATGGGTAAGGTTTGGGGCTGGGAATAGTACTGAAGAGTAGATGGATATATATCGTGATTCATTGTATGTATGTACTTGCCTAATTATTGATAACTTTCGGTCAGGTGAAAATGGCGACAAGCCGGGAATCGAACTCAGGACCCCTGCTTTTATCGCAGTGGTGTTAACCACTACACCACCCATTTGCCTTCCACAACTGTACACCATTTCCACCAAGACCTAAAGCTGGGAAGACCTGAGATACATCCCCATAAGGGAGAAAAATGAACCAGGCGGCACACTATACTTTATTACCGGTTTCACACCTACCTCCGTGTTAAGGTTCGTTATGTACATATTTCTTCCCGGCTCGTCACCATTTTCACCTGACCGAAAGTTATCACATATCTTCCACGGAAGAAATATGTACATAATGAACCTTAACATGTAGGTAGGTGTGAAACCGGTAACAAAGTGCACACAGCACAGTCTTCTGGGGTTTAGATCTGGATGGAAATGGTGTACAGTTGTGGAAGGCAAACGGGTGGTGTAGTGGTTAACACCCTGTGATCAAAGCATGAGTCCCGGGTTCGATTCCCAGTTTGTCGCCATTTTCACCTGACTGAAAGTTATCACATATCTTCTCCATGTGTAGGGTACACGGAAGAAGTATGTACTTGCCTAATTATCATTCACCATAACATACTAAACTAATTATAAACAACAAATGTTCTTGAAAAATGAACCAACAGATATCACTACTATGGCAACTTGTGACCCATTGGGAATGCTGTGTTTGTGATTTATACCACTGAAGTTAGTACGCCATATTATTAGATTTCACGTTGGACAGAAAAATGAGTTTGTTATCTTTAATAATAACATAGTTCATTGTTCCATCAGGAACATTGGTGGTCCACAAATTCCATCTCTTCTTATCAGCCACAATTGCTCGTAGTTCTGAATAACTGTTCTTTTCCAGCTGCTTCTGGGTCTTCCTTGCTTCCTGGTGCTTGAGGATTCCTCAGCATGACAGTCATGAGATACACCCTAATTTTCTTCTTCGTATTACTAAGTTCTTATCCTTTTGGCCTTCCATAAAACTTTTTTGAGTTGTTTCGAGGCCACCATATTATTTGAATATATCTCAAATAGTGATTCACAAAGTTTTGTAATTTTTGTCTGATATCATTGCTTATGAATCATAGTTCAGCTACATATAACATCATGGATCTCATTTCTCCATTAAAGATAATGATCTTAGAATCTCAACGAATGGATGTTGAAAGCCGCACTTTTATAACCAGAAAGCTTTTGAATTCTTTCTTCGACACTAGTTTTATCACTATCTCAATTCAATACTACACTCCTAAGTATTGAAATTTATGGGATCCCATAATGTATTCTCCATTTAATCTCAAAAGTTCTTGCAATTCTTGTGTTTATTCATACTTTGATGCATTGGTTTTGAGTCCTGCAGTGATTCTACATTAATATCTTCTTATTTGCTTGTATGTGTTCATATTTATAGGAGACAAGACACATGTCATCGATATATACGAGATCTACAGATCCATTCTTCGTCCATCTTATTCATCTGTTATTATGCACCAATATGAAGTATACTGTCCAAGACTAACAAAAATAACAATGGTAACAAAAGGCAACCTTGACAAATCTCAGATGTTTTAATGGATTCCGAGAATTGGCCATTGTGTTAGACTGCAGTAAAAATCTTCATGTCCATTTCTAATAATATCAATAAATTCAATAAATTTACTGGGGAGTTTTCATATCCTTAGTTCTTCCTTCATCCATAATTTGTTTAAGGAGTCAAAAGCTTTCTAATAATCAATCAACAGTACGTTCAAAGGTGATTGAAATTCAAGGGATTTTTCAATAATCACTTTCAATAAATTGAAAACTAGGTATATCTTACAAAGCATCATCAGGCTGGGGAAAAGAAATGATAGTAATAATAATAAAATTATCATAACACAAATATTATTATAAATAATCTTGTATATTATATTATATATCATATTATTATTACCAATTTCTTTTTCTTTATTCTTAGTCTCAAGAAGATGACTGTGGTAGAAAAAGCTTTAATTATGATAAATAATACAGATTGATGAAACTATACTATGTTTTCAATTTATTGATCTACATATACCAATCAATATGCTGCCAACTATCCATTAATTATCATTAGATTGATTTGATCAATGGATGATATATTCTACCAATCGAGCTTGTTCCCTTCGGAGTCTTCTCACTAAACATATTCTTGATGAGTTTCAATACAATTTCATTACAAAACTTACTTACCAAAAGAAATAATGTAATTTCTCTCCAGGTTTTACATCGACTGAGGTCTCCTCTCTTAGGAACGTATATAATCATGCACCAATTCCATTCTTTGGGTATTTTCTCTTCACCCCATACGTTTTGAAATAATGGTAAATGGATATTTCCTGTAGTACTCACAAAAACTTCTTAAAATTCAGTTAAAATATAATCTGACCTAACTGATTTACCATTTTCATGGCTTTTACTGAACCTATTATTTCTCTTTCCTCTTACGGGTAATTCTGATGTTTCTAATTCAGACTGTTCTATTTGTTTCCTTGTGGGTTGGGAGACTGCAGAATTGAGGACTCATCAAAGAATTCTCTCCATATCATTTCTTGTTTATCAAATGAGGAAATTGTTCAATTTTACTCGTCCCATCTAGGAACTGAAAAATTATTGAGTGTATATGACTGCATTTTGTAATGTTTATTCTTTCTTGTTTTCTTCATAGATTACAAACATTTTGTGAATTCATTTGTAAATTTAGGTCATGATTTAATAATATTGTAATCTCCTGATAATGGCACAAATAGGTGTCGAAATGTTGAGAGAATATTTTTTGATACAAGTGTATTAAATATGAAATAGACAACTGTAAATTAATAATTGAAAATATAATTTAAATATAATAGATGTAGTTAGTATAACACTAGATGATAAAGTATTATTTCCAGTCAATTGTTTTATAGAGTCAAGTATTACCTAAAGTTTACTAGGTAAGCAACAGACGGGATTTCCCTTGCAATATTATAAATAAATTTTCTCTTGTTATTTTTTGTTAGCGATGGACTGGATTTCTCTTGCAATATTGTTAATGAATTCCTTTTGGTTCATTTTATTGGCGCATAATGAAATCATGAGTATGTGTCAAGATTCCTGATTAATTTTGTAGTAAATGTGAGTTTTGAAGTTAAAAAGCGACAGTGTTGCATAATGAATTTTGTGAAAAAGGTGTACCATTCATAATTTGGTATACAGCTCAGAGATTAGAACAAAAAACAACTACACATCAAGTCTGTCATTGTCAAAAACAAAAATCAAAAGGGTGTTAGTTGGTTGTAATTTTATGTTGGACGATTAACTCATTTTCTGCACTCTCTATTTCCCAGGCAAATACTTCACAGAAGTGATCAAATATTAATGTTGAAGGACAACAGAACTCGTATTAATATTTTTGCTTTTGAAATTAATTCCCTTATTTCATTGAATATCCTGACGTGATGGACAAAAATAAAAGCAATTTTTTAAATTCAGCCCAGCAATTTTATTCTAAATCACATTCATCCACTCAGAAAATTATGTTTAATTTTGTATGCTTGTTTTATTAGTGAAATATAAAAGATTCGTTCATATTATTTAAAGAGCACTTTTCTGTAGTATTCCTTTGGGTACATTGTTTGGCATTGATGGGATGGTCCATTGCTAGTTTTGCCTTCCATATGGTAATGTGCAAATTTTAAATGCTTTTTTCGAATAGAATACTTTGATGTCAGCTAAAGAGGTACTAATAGTTTCATTTTCACAAGAAGAGTACAAATTACCTTAACAAAGTAAATGTAAAGGATTTCAAGTATTAGTTAATTACTTCTGCGAATGATTAGCTTGAACACAAAGTTATCCTCAAATGATGCTCAAGTTATAATAATATTAACTTTAAATTACGTTATAGCAATGCTCAAATATATAACAAAAGATGAAAGTGTATTTCATCACTTCTGGGAAACTGAGTCTCAACATCATTTCTTAAAATATTTCCAGAATAAATATTACACACTTTACCAAAAAGTTCTCTACACTACGGTATAAAGAAGATGTCAAATATAATACCCTAAAGAATATTATGTTACTATTACGTTACTATACAACAAAAGTAAGACTACTTACCGATATACCATTCAAAACCTTCAAAAAGGTATAGGCCATCCCACCACCAATAATCATTTCATTTACTTTGTCTAGCATGTTATCAATTAGTTTAATTTTGTCAGCAACTTTAGCACCACCCAATATCGCCAGAAATGGCCTAATACAGGAAATTTTATGTTACAAATTGACAAGATATCTCACAACACAAGAACTTCTTTAGGTACAAACCTTTCTGGATTGTCCAGGGCTTTCTGGAAGTAATCCAGTTCCTTCTTCAACAAAAATCCAGCAACCCTAACATCAAAACCATCCCCCATCATGGAGCTGTGAGCCCGATGGGCTGTTCCAAAGGCATCATTAACATAAATGTCACCTAACTTACGAAGAGATTCTCGAAACTCCTTCACTTTTGCAGGATCAGCTTTCGTCTAGAAAAAATAAATTACAATCATAACAAACCCCAGATGAATTTGCTCCTTTATAAATACTACAGGACGTACATACTATTTCACTAAACAGTTACCTTCCCAGATTTGCCCTCCTCTTCAATGTAAAATCGAAGGTTTTCCAAAAGTATTACAGACCCTTTGGCTGGGTTGGCACAAGCTTCTTCAACTTTTGGACCCACACAATCATCTAAGAAGATTACCTCCCTGACAAGAACACAATATAATGATGTAATGAAAGAGAGTAAATTAGCACAAAACCAATGATCAGAATTATTTACCGGCTCAGGAGAGTCTTCAATTCTTCAGCCACAGGGGCAAGGGTGTATTTGGAGTTTTTTGAACCATCAGGTCTACCTAAATGTGACATTAACACAACAGATTGGCAACATTTATCAAGGGTATACTTGACAGAATCCAAAGCTGCCACTATTCTTTGATTGCTTGTTATTTTCCCATCTTTCATAGGAACATTAAAATCAACCCTGAAACAGGATTAATGAGCACTTAATAACTATTGAGAGCTAAAATGTTAAATAATCATACAATGTAGTTCCTCTCAAACCTTAAGGTTTATTAGCAAAATCAAAACATTTAATATTAACATATTTTAATTCAGATTATTCAAATTATTGCAATATAATACGTTTCATTATTATGACACAGTTAATTACTATGTATATGTAAAAACATTTACACCTAACAATACCTCATTAAGATCCGTTTATTGGATAGGTCCACATCGCTGATACCCAATTTATTAAAAGCCATTGGTATGCTGATTAAACTGCTTGTACTAAAACAACTGATACCCAAACTATCTCTCTTTCCAACACGAATTCGCCGGACAGCTGGGTGGACGACCTTCAGAGGTCGAATGGTCAACACTTGCCGCATGAGCGCCGTCTCGTCGGATTTCGCAACCACATACGACAGTGGGATGAGACGCAAGTGGGGATTCATGATCCACCGGAATAATTTCACTGTCATTCGTCCTAAAATTTGAAGGAAAAAAAATCCTTCACATTACACTTCGATTTGAAAATTTTTAACAACCTTAACTGACACACAATAAGAATTTTTGATTGCATTAGACAAATGGAAGGAGTCAGCTAATGACATTTTACGCTTTAGACATTAATACTTCCTCTTAGTAACCTGTTTACCAATACTGAAAATGATAAAATATATTTTTACTGTTACGAGAGACTGCTTGTAATTAACAACTAATGACCTCGATGTTGACGAGCCCTAAAGCCCCACAAAAAAAAAAACAAAAAACAAAAAGGGACCCCCAACCTAGATAGCAAGAACGGTTACGTCAACGGTGGCTTTTACGTAGTATTTGCTTCGCAGTGCTAAGTATTATCGCCCCAATCATGAGACAATCATGAAATCATGGTCCAGGGTCAAACACCCATAGGGCACCCGTGTATGAGCATTGGCGAGACAAGCGTCGGTACCGCAATTACGATATCGGTTCCCAGTCTGCAACTTGAGATTCTAGCAGGACATAAATAGCAAAAACCACTTGGGTTTGGAGGAACTGAACTGATAGTAGATAGTTGAGAAGCATCCAAATACGTTAATTGCTAATAGAAGTCGTGTTTGTTGCATCTGCTTTGTTCTTCTGGGTACCTTCCATTTATTAGTGGCAAGTATTTTTTCTAGTCACACATTTTCAGTGAAATATGTGATGCCATAACTGTTAGTTTAAGGTTGGCTATGAATAACCTTTGTCATCCGTGTTATGTCTTTTCTTGTTCTTATTGTGTTTAGTGCTGTGTGTATCCAGTTTCCGGTAGTATTGATTAAGGCTGATGATATTTACACAAGTTGTGGAAATACAATAAATGGGCTTACTATTACCACAACTTATGCGATTAGCGAGCCCCTACACGCGCTCACTATTTCCATAACTTGAGCGATTAACGAACTTCACATGGCTCACTATTTCCACAACGTGTGTCAATTGTGAGCGTAAAGTGGCGCGATTACATGTACGAGTTGTGGCACAGCGTGGCAGCTAGGAAGACTGTCTTGTATTTAAAGATAAAAAAGATGATATAAAATGGTCTTATTTCCTAGTAGGATATTTTGACATTTATTTCCTTTTAATGTAAGACTTTTTAAAACATTTTTTCTAAATAAAAAAATGTGTACACTGTGTATTTCTCTAGTAACCGAAATCTCACTTGAAATTTTATGTCACACCATACAGGTTTTTTCTCAAGTTTTCTAACCTAAGTTTATTTTAATCATGCTGAAATTCGTAGCAGAATTCACTCCCACATATTACAGAGCTTCATTTTGGTTTCAAATTTTACGTTAATTAACATAGCGCTTAATCTTGCTCGATACCACTCCCTGTTCTAAAAAATTTCGGACTTAGGGAAGCTTCCCTGTTTCCTGTTCTAACATATCTGGCTCGCTAACTGCCACGCAGTGAATCGCGTTGGTCACAACTCGTGCAATAAACCGCAGATAGACCACGCCACTGTGTAGCTCACTAGCTGCCACCGAATATCGCTATTTACACAATTCGTCCAAATAATCGCGCCTTGGTGCGCTCACAATTGACACAACTTGTAGTAATAGTGAGTCCATTTACGGGCACGCTAATCGCACAAGTTGCGTAGTCTATTTTAGACTTGTAAGAAAATAAGAGCAAATAAAAAGGTTCCTGAAGCGGGTTTGAACACTAGAGTATACCGTTCTGCTACAGGCACCGCAACGCTACTGCATGGGCCACGAAGGTAATCTAACTGCGTTTTGAGCGTACGGATGACTATCTGAATTAGGGTAATTATATTTAATGTAAGATTTTAAATTCAAATACAACTCTCTACATGCGATTGAAATCTGCCACGAATTCCTTAATGATTGAAATAAACTTAAGTTCGAAAAGTTGATAAACACACCCGCAGGGATTGACATAAAAACTCAAGTGGAATTTTATTTACTGAGCATTTCGCTGAGTACACGTAATATTTGAATCAATCTATTAAAAACGTCTCACTTTAAAAGAAAATAGGACTCAAAAGATCCTACTCAGAAATAAGACTGTTGTACATTGTCTTTTTTTATCCCAAAACACATTCCAACCTAAATATCAACGATGCAGTATATCGCTAATCACACACCTTGTGGAAATAGTAAGCCCGTGGTGGGTTCGATATTTTCACAAGTTGTGCAAATAAATCAGCCATACAGTGGGTTCGCTATTTTCACAAGTTGTGCGAATATCCACTTCGATTGATTAAAAACTCGAGCCGCAAGGAGCACGAGTGTAACTTTTTTATTGCCTTTATTACTGCCAATCACTGGTCTAGCAAATATCACTGCCAATGCTATATAACGGTAATAGGTTATGCATCCAGAACTGGTTATTTGTGATAGTCGACAGAGTGTTTCTTTTTGTGATTGAGAGGTGATGTGCGCGTGTGATTGTAGTGGCCGATAATTCAAGATGGGGGAACGTGGTGCTACAGAACCCTGTAACTTCGGGATTGCAAAGCTAAAAGGGCGAGAGGACTACAAAACTTGGTGTTTCTCGATGACAAACTATTTTCGGCGGCAGGGACTCGAGTGGTGTTGGGTATTGTATCACTTATATGGTATACCAGCAGCGAAATATGTTCTTGTGAGTAACGTTGAAAATTACAATCTATGGCATCGAAGCTTAGGTCAAAGTTAAAGTATTTGAATAATCATTTTGAAGATGTCAAATTTAGATATGTGGATACTGAAATGTGTGTTTCTTGTGCTTTAGGGAAACAGTCGAGACAGATTTTTCCTTTCTCAGTATCACCTAAGGTTTCGGAAGCATTAGATCGAAAGTGTTTACTGGAGAATTTTGGTAGAGCGAAATATGTGCTAACTCTAATTGATGACTTTTCTAGCTATGTCAGTGTTTATTTTTTGATGAATTAGAAACAAACCAAGCACAGAGTGAAAGAGTGTGTTGTTGAGTTAGATACCCAAAAAGGTACAGTTCTCCGAGTGTTCAGATTTGACAAAGAAGGTGCATTTGTAAACAAGGAACTTACTTCTTTTTTCAAGTCCAAAGGTATGATTGAAGAAACAACTGATGAGTTTCAAGATGCTGAACTTTGTAAATTGGAAGGGGAAGTCATTAAAAATAAAAATGTGAGAAGCAAATGGGTCTTCAAAATAAAGCGTAACAGTGAAGGTGGAATTGTCAAATACAATGCGAGACCTGTGACTGTAGGCTGTTCTCAAAAATATTGTATACATTTTTTTGGATACCTACGCTCCTGTTAGGTTTAATACGCAGATATTATTTTTCTCTTCATCTGTTAAACTTGATCTGCAAATCCACCATGCAGACATCTCCACAGTCTTTCTGAATGGTGAGTTAAAAGAGACTCAATGTGTCTCAATCTGAAGGTTTTCCAATAGTAGAAGGCAAAGTGTGTAAACTAAGGATAGCTGTTTACGGTCTAAAACCAGCTAGCAACTTTTGATATGAGAAAGTTCATGTAATCCGGACAGATTGGTTTTCATCAGTCAAAATATGAACCTTTTGTGTTTATGTATGGAAGAAAGGAGAGAATCTTGTAATGGTTGCATTGTATGTAAATGATTTTTTAAAATTTTCTTTAATGATGTGAGCCTTGTTGAAAAATTGAAGACTGTTTTGTCGAAGACTTTTTCTACCAAAGATTTGGAACAAGTATCTGAGTGCTTAAACATGAGTGACGAGAACCAAAGATAGTGTAAAGTTAGATCAAACTAATATATTGTGAGAAATTATTGTCAAAGTTTGGGTTGCTGGACTATGTGAGAATCAAGAACCCTATAGAGCGCGGTTTATTGTTATCTAAAAGTAAAGTCTGAGCCATTGATGTAACATATCAGCTGGCAATTAGAAGTTTGTTGTTTACTAGTGATAGCTAGTTAGAAAGTAATTTTACCATATGAACTCAATCCTTCATTTGCATGCACTATGATCAAAGGTCGCTCTACCACTTCCATGCACAATGATCACTCGAATAGAAAACTGTGGTGCAAAACCCTGGCACAGACTTTCCTATGTGCATACCAGTCTTCCCTATTGTCACACAATTCAAATAAAATTCACACATCTAAAAACAACAACCTTGAAGAAATTTCTGAGAAATTTTGAAAATATACTTAGATTTTCATATGAAGTACCCGTAACAAGATTAAAGTGAAATAAATTCCAGATTTCGTGCATCGACGGAAAGCTGATACAATTTCAAATACGAAATATAAATGAATGACTGGTTAATTTAGTTCGCAACAATGCACACAGACGTACGGTATTCCGAAAATAACTGTATTTTCGTCAAGGGCTCCAAAACGTACATTATGTCAAAATATCACTTTCAATGCCGCCCTCCACGCAAAGCGGGCAGGAGTAATCTCGTATCTGCACACTTTAAGACGGTAGACTACATAGCGAGTTTCTCATTCAGAAGTCGCTTTAGGATTTTTCGTCTAAATATTGTGTTCCGATGTATGTAAGTAGATGGAACACCTTTCACCGTGACACGATCGTTGTGTACAGAGTCTGCGGTTTATCGTTCGACTATTATCACTGCTCGCGTAGATCAGGTTCCCGTGTCTATCATGTACTTATGGAATCTATGAAACAAGAAGGGCAATACAGATCGCCATGCAGAATCTAAGCGACCCTGGTTAATAACGTATGAGAGGACACGTGGTTTGCGACATCTCCGTTGTCGTACTTCAACGTCACGTAGACTGAACGCAAGCTACGTTGGCGGAGCACTACATTTCGAGAGTTTACTACGTACTATCCACTGAAAAGATCTAGTCTCCGTCACTATCACAATGTAAACAGAAAGATCTTATAATCAGCACACACTCCGACGTCCATCTGAAACTTCCCATATGACTGACCTGTAGTCAGTACTTCCCAAAATATCACCTGACGTACTTTTCACACTAGGATTATAGAACTATCTTTTCATTTTGAGCTTCAGTTTCTTTTCATCTGTCTCGTCTCTTCATCCATAGACCCGGCTGGCAGTATAATATAAAGATGTCTTTTATCCGGAGAGAGCTGCAGCGACAACTGAGAAGGTTCCGAGACAGGTGCCAGATTTCGCAACGCCTTTGATGAGGTCATACGCTTAGCCGACGAACTTAAGTGTGGAAAGGGATGTTTTATTAGTAACGATTTTTATTCGGTCCTAAGAAACCAAATAATTGAGACACCTGAGGTAATATTTATTTTTGTTTTGTGGAATGTCTATTTTTTCTGGATTAAGAAGAGCTTATAAAATTTTCTTCAATATTTATTGTATACACTTTTCTGTATTGCTTTGCTTATAATAGATATCCTCTCGTGAAAATCGGTAATAAAAGGGAAAAAAATATTCGCCACATTTTATTTTCAAATTTGTCAACCCTAAATTTTCCAGTAAAAAATCACTGAAATGTTACTCTAAATTAACTTAAATTTATATGCATGTTTGTTATTTTATCTTCAAGTGGTTCAAAGTTATGACAATTTGAAATTTTCAGATGAATTTGAAAGAAATTAACGCATTTCATATTCAAATTTTTGACGGGTTATTTATCGTTTTAAAATTGTTGTATATTGCGTACCAATATGTGCGAAATTGGGAAGAAACTGATAGTATAACATCCATGTACGAAAAATTATATTTCTTACAAAATATTAACAATTAAAGCACTGAATATAAGTAAAGTAAAATTGTACGAAGTTCTTGAGCAGCGTTACAAAAAGATAACTAGGATATATAAAATATACATGTAAACCTTAAGTTGGGATTCAGAAGCACTCGCTCATTGGGATAATGTGGGTCCAGCTTCCAGCTACCCCTCTGGCTCATCTTCCGACTATGGGGATATGAAACAAGTTCCATTTCGTCAAAATCATAATTCATCAAAACAGGATCACAATTAAGGCATTTGCCTCAGCAGTATTGTCACAATCAGCAATTCATGTATAGTTTTCGGCACCCCCATTTATTGGAACTGTGTCTTCAGGTGTACTTGTAGAAAAAAAGATTCAAAGTTTCTTCGGCAGCAACTCGCTCTTTATTCTGCATGGGAGTAAGGATGTTATTTGCCTTGCGCTCCCAATCCCAACTTTTAAGAGAAGTTCATGAACCTACTAGAACTGCACCAGGAGAAATGTCCTGCAGGAATGCTCCATCGTGACCTTCTCAATTGGTCGTAGACGTCAGACTTTATTTTGGCTACAGACATTAGAAAAGACTTGTAGCAATACAGGTTGAGGAGACTCTCCGTGGCTCCTTCAATACCATGTCAAAATGCTGTTTTGCTCAGTTTTCGAAACCTCGGCCGCTGGCAAGGAGGGATTGTACAAAACCTCAGCTGCTCGACAGATATATTCTTTTTTCTTGTAGAGTTACGAGAAATCAATTTTATTTCGACGAGATATGGTATCACAGCCAGATGAAAGCATGCTGAAAGAGAATTTCATTTCGTCCCAGCTGCTGCATCACTTGCATGGACAGCACATTGGTTCTCATCTTTCCTTGGCTATGTTTTAAAAGCAACATGTAGCTGTTATCTGGTATTTTAGTGATAAGCAGCACAGCAAGGTCGACATCTTCCTCTGACACCCACTTTAGCGGTTTTATTAATCAATTGTTTGCAATGTGTTCCCACAATTAGCAAAACAATTAATCTTATAATGCTTAAAGCGTAGGAATGCAATTTTCGCTGACTTCAGACCACATTAATCCGATTTATCTAGTTTTATTGTGTAGACTCGAAGGGAGCAATACTTGGTTTACTGTAATTATGGTGCTCATTCAAAAAAATAAAAGCCTTCCAACATTTTCATTTGATAGCGTCGTATATGTTTTGCCTTCTTGGTACTACTGTATCCAACGAAAACTACGGAGTACCTTACCTGGGGGGAAGAGAGTATTAACTAATTCATGTAGCTCTCACAAATTTCAGCAACAGATCCTCCTAGCCAAACTATCCTATGTATGAAATATCTTCAACCAACAACCAAATTAGTATATGTTGTGGATAACATTAAATGTGTATGACACTAGAAACTTCACATTCAACAGTTTGTGAGACTAGTCCACGCCAAATCGAACCATCTTTTTCTCTTTGCTTTTCCCGCAGACCGTCGCCACGTACTCACGTCCTTGTGTCACATATACTTTCATACGTATTTCAATAAATCGTTTTAGTTTAATGGTCTGTTTTATTTCTCAACCCACAAACACAAAAGTGGTGTCAGAAGTGGGATAAGTAAACAGCAAAGTGTGTGTATGAGAAAGAAAAGTTAAAGAGATACGCACTGTGAGTAAGGTACATTTTTGGACCGCATGTTAATGGTGCAATTGCTTAAAGGTTTGTAATCGAGAGATATGTGCAACGATATTATTGTCAAGAAACCAGAAAACTTCACTGCGGCATAGAGATAACACGCGCTCTCGAACCTACCCGAAACACAATCAACAACACAATCATTAAGAACCCGAACATAACCTGAAAATTCGGTTCAAGCAATCGGATAGGCTATGAAAAAACCACAGTCACGGAAGGGAGGCAACCATTGGCAACAGAAGTCCAGCCAATCGAAGCCTCAACAAGATACACATCCAATCAGAGAACTTCACGCGACCACTCATCTTGAGTGTAATGGAGACTATCCACGTCATAATAGTAAATTCTTCGACGCTGATTGCCGGATATGTGTCAAGAAAGACATATCGAAACTGAAGCAGCGAAGTAACTAACATTCCCGCCATCCGGCCACGGCGAATGAACACGGTTTTGCAGAACCCCCCAAATATCGTACTTTTTTTGACGACACCACTGGTTTTGCAGATGGTTTTAATAATTTGATACAGGCCCCAACCGCGACGCTGGAGCACTTTCGTCAACACGACCTCAAGCTCAACCGAGCCTAAGTGCAACTTTTCATAACCAATTCAGGAAGCTCTTGGCCATAAGATCGATGCATCAGGCGTCCACAAGTCTGATACGTACGTCCGAGCTGTACGGGTCGGGCTGAAACCGACGACTCCAGCTGTTCTTGGGTAAAGCGACGTCATCGACTTGTTAACGAGAGATCGACCTCACAGAGACATGTTGAAAGACCTTCTCATCTGGACAGATCCTACCAAGATATCAAGAACGCTCTAATCTCGCTCAGATCCTTATTCAATATGACCCACACCAGCACCAGTTTTGCTGACAACGGACATCTGCAAAACCGGACTAGATGCAGTGGTGTCATTGGCTCAGCAACGATTCATCGCTTACGCCAGTCGGACGATGTCAGCAACGGAGAAGAGGTACCCCAAATGGACAAGGAAGCTTCCGTCATCGTCTGGACAGTACAGACATTTTTCAACCTCTGTATGCTCGCCACTTCCCCCTGATCACGGACTACAAACCTCCACTCAGAGACGTCGTTACCAGTCCTGTGCATCAGTCGCATGGCCAATTATGCCGACTATCTCGCATACTTCAACTACACCGTTGAATTTAAGATATCGAAGCAAAATGCCAACACTGCCTACTACTCCAAAACACCGTTAGCTTCCATCGTCAACAAGATCCAATACTCAATTCCGCACCGGAGGGGAGAGACAGAGGATTGTGACGACTTTAATTTGTTTACAGTGCACCAGACGCAGCAGTTACCCGTCAAATCATAAGCTTTCGCAAGAGAGACAAGGACACCATCTTGGCAGAATTGTGAAACTCTTTGGAGGCCAAGATCTCGCCCGCCATGACTTCAAGGCACTCGAGTATAAATACTCGCTCGCTGTCAACTGCTTGATGTTTTAGTACCGACTAGTACATCGCCATTACGATATGCAATCCTCAACGACCTTCACGCAGCTCACGGGGGGATCGTCAAAATAAAGGAAATGGCACGTGTTTTCGTTTTTTGTCCAGATATCGCCTCCAATATCGAGAAGATCGCTAAGTCCTGCACCACACGCGCGCGCTCCACCGAAGTTCCGCGAGCACCACTGGGAGTATCCGATGGGAACGCATTTACATGGACTACGCGCTGACACCATATTCCTCATTGTCGTAGACGTCTACAAGTGTCTCGAGGTCAAACCGACAACCTTCACAACATCAGCTGCAATAGTTGCAGTGATGGATGACCTATTCACAGCGAACGGCACTCCAGTCACCGTCGTCTCGGACAACGGTAAGTAATTCATCGCAGTAGGCCTTCCTGCAGAACAGTGGTGTGAAGTACCACAAACTGACAGCGCCGTATCACCCATCAACCAATGGCCAAGCAGAAAAGTACGTTGAAACATTGAAGGACGTCCTCTAAGCCGTGAAGACCACCAAAGGAAATTTGCACACCAACCGGAACTAGTTCTTTCTTCAGTTCCGAAAAACGCCACATCCTACCACCGGACAATCTCCGTCCCAATTATTTGTTTGCCCAAGAGTCTGAGAAACAGAACAGAAATAGACTCGACTCGAGGTGGGACAGTCTGCTTACTTTCTGTCCGGCAACCTAAACCTGGACAAATTAGACCATTTCCAGAAAGGCAACATACCCCAGAGAACCTGTTACAGTAGTCATATCGCACAGATATACACGCACACGCCGCGCACTCAAGATATTCACCATTGTCCCAACAAGTGCTATTTAAAAGAGGGAGGAAATGTTCTGTATGACATTAAATGTGTATGACACTAGAAATTTCAGATTCAACAGTTGACACTATAGCCCACGCCAACTCGAACTCACGTTTTCTCTTTAGTTTTCTGCTGACCGTCGCCACGTACATGTACTTTCATAGGTTTTTCAATAAATGTCTACGTTGTTATTTATCAACCCACAAGTACAAAAGTATCATAGATCTATAAACTCATTGATATAATTAAATTCTGGACTGATCTTTTTGTTTATCTCAACCTTCATTCAAGAAAACTAACGGGAACTGGGACAATTATATTAAATAATCCTTGAGGTCTTGATCGCCTCCATACTTACATTCACTAAACGAAAATAGCATCTGTAAAACACAACAATACATGCATTCGAAGGGGAAAAGGTCACAAACTTTGGCGTAAAAGTAAATGGTACCGTAAGTTGAGGCACGAGGATGAACTTCATAAGCTGTTCATAAGAAAAACAAATTTTGTTAATACATAAGCAAGTATTTGTATACAAACACGAAATCTCTTATTATAAAAGCATCTATATATCTTCATTACAATTATCATTAGAAATAAGTGTTCGCCTACGTACACCTTTCGTAATGCTATCCTCAACAACGCTATCCTTTTTCTTTCCTTATTTTCGATGATTTGAATTGTTAATGTTTTATGAAATATAATCTTGCAAATAAAAATTGTATGACCACCTTCTGCCTAATTTTGTATATACTGATTTACAATATACAGCAAATTTAAAACTATAAATAACCCTTCGAAAACGAGTGTAATGTAGGGTTTTCTTTCATAATAGGTAAATTAACATGAAAGTTTCAAATGCTCATAACTCTGGGCCAGTTTAGGTTTAACTAAATTTAGAGTGGTACAACATTTTGCAGTGAATTTTTACTGTAAAATTTAGAGCTGAGATATACAAATTTGATACAAAAATGAGGTGAACAATTTTTTTCATGTATTAACGATTCTTGCGATCGGAGTTCTTGAGAATTATAAGGAATACTGAAAAATTGTATGGAATAAATCTGTAGAAAATTGAGAAAACCTTTATTTCGCTTAGAATAGTTTTTTGTACGGCCTACCGTTTGAGCGTTCGAGGTATGAGCGACAGTTCGAGTATGACCTCCAGTTCGAAGTATTGAGTGAAAAATTTAAAATTGGACCTTTCAACCCAGAAGCGCATTACATTATTTTTTATATAAAGAACCGGTAACTTTAAGTATGTTTACCTGCCTCAAACCGTTTCTTCAGTATTCATTTATTGAACTGCATCCGCCACACACACCGACCGAGCTTTTCTGTTGAAAAATAACACGAATTTATTTCACTAATAACTCTGCATTAGACTCGGGAACAACTTAGCTATATGGTCCAACGTCGTAGAAAAATATCCAGATGAGATATCGAAAAACGGCTTTTTTTGCCATGATTCTGGAAGGGACTTTGTTCACGTAAATTACAAATTGAATCATTGTATGTGAAAAAATGCCTTTTTCAATGGCAAATTTAACATTATGGGCTTATCCTAACCTTATTCTTCGTATATCCTTCCGCGAGTGCTGCTACCTCCACCACCGCCTCCATCTTCACACTTACAACAGATTTTCTTAAAACGGGATCGCCGACTGTGACCGAACAATTATTTATATTTGTTCATACAGCGAGCTACAGTGGCTACAGCGAGCCATATTATAATTAATATACCCTAACATACTAACATAAACGGTGGCGGAGAGAAGAAAATAGCGCGGAACAATATATCTTTATAACTACCATAAATATGAAAAGCGAAGAATACGGATTATATTTTCGGTACCGCAATAATATTTGTAGTATTATGAAATAAATTATTTTTTCGAACCTTTGTGGGACTATATTCTTAAGTTTGGCCTTAAAACCCGTTGGAGCCATTCTCGAAACAAAGAAAAAATGCATACTTCTTGGATAAATAAACACTTAAAATTTGTGTATTTTTAGGATAAGCAAATGAATTCATTGCGCAATAATAAAACTAATCAATAGCTGTCGTAACAATCACTTTGAAACACATTAAAACCATTTATATTTCAACAATAACTTTTGAAATAATCATAGAATGCAAGTATTACAAAGTTATATTAAATATCACCTTATTTCAGTTGTCGGAAATTTTCCTCATAATCTTAACAGATGAAGAAATTTAGGTCCACGGGTAAAATCAAGAGGATCCACAGTATGATGTGCACTCAAACGAACAAATCACTTATCATCGTTTGTAATTCTGGGAACTACTCGACTGATTGAGAGTTAAAATCCAACATACTTATATCTGTAACAAATATTATATTAAAATTTGCATACTATCAAATAGATTCTTTCGTGAATCGTTTTATTTAATTCCCTCTCCAATGGCTTAAAAGAAATATTACATTGAATCGCTTCAAATTCGCGATTAAAAGTGCCATACTGCGCCATTGCTTCTACAATGTAAAATAATTCATTGATTTTAATATAAGTTAAAATGGGCTACTATTTCTATTTTTTAATTCTTCCTTTAAATTTTAATGCGCCTTGAACTGTATCATGCGATTGCTCTAGTACTTTCAAAATACCTGATTAAATTTCAAAACTATTTTCCTCCATGATATTATTCAAATAAGTGAAGTTCTTATCTGCACTCAACTTCTCCAGTTTTCCTTCGGGTGGTTTTCAGGTCTATTGTAATTTTGAATTGAAGAGTTATTTTAATGGTTTCAATTTTAAAGTTTAATTGTTACGAAACAACGTTTTACTAATAATCTATAGTTTGATAATGATTCATATATGTGAAATAACTTGTTTGTTTTATTTAACACAAATTTGTCAGAATTTTGTTGATATTATAATATGTAGTTAACTATTTTTATTATCTTAGGAGTGTGCTGAACTGTTATATCTACCTCTGCCTTGATGGGAATTGATAAAATGCTTCCTTGCTTGCTTCCTGAGAGTAAATAAGTTTATCTTCCACATGGTCCTTCACCATTTGTAACTGCTTTTTTTTTACAGTAAATTTATTATTATTAAGACTTACAAGTATTGATAAATTTCCCGATGTCAATTCCAAAAAAATTTCTGCTGGTTGAAAAAAATCCCAAAATTCTGCAAATTGACAACTCTGCACGCTTTAATGTAATCACATTAAAAAATTTCAAAAATCATCCATTTTTATTTAATCTTCCTATACAATACTTCATTTGTTGATCAAATTTCTATATACTTCATTTTATCATTTTTAAGTGCAATAAATATAAAATATTTGGTGGTACATTGACAGTAAAAATTTGTTTGAATCAAGTCATGTCCCTGTACTGTTGAAATTTTGAGTTATTTTCTTATTTGAAATTTTTGTATCAATATTTAATTATTTCATTGTAATAAATCACCACTGAAGAAAGTAAAAGAAAACTTATTTTCTGATCCATCTCAATAGGTACTGAAGATTTTGAATATCTCTCTTTCTCCCTTGATTTGTTTTACATTTCTTTCATGTTTTCACCAATAGATACATTGTATGTATTTGTTAGTTGACAGTAGTGGACAAAAACACTTATTCTTCCCCTCCTCCTAAAGAGACAGAAATGGTAATTATATAAGGATGTTATTTTTTACTTTGAAAGAAATTAGAGAATGTAAATTGAAAGTAACAAAAGCAAAATCTGTGTAAAAAAGATGACTCTTCATAGGACAATGGTATGATGAGGGATACTGTCCTTTGAAAGCTTTTTGCTCCTATAGGGGACATGTCAGCAGGGCTGCAATATTCAATCATTTTTAGCATACTCATACTGGTTCCTAGATTCCGGGTGGATGGAAAGTCAAGTGTGCAGTATGAAACTATTATATCGAGGTAAATTATTGAATACAAAGGCTAACAATAAGAAGTTAACAAGTGACATGAGAAATATATTAATTTTTTGTTCATTTGTGTCTTCCTATATTGTAAATTGATATAAAAATGTCTAGATGAAACTTACAACAAGGAAGTCAAAAATAAATAAATGAAACTGGATAATTGAAAGAACATACAATGGAAAATATAAGGAATAATTAACTTTAGTACAATAAATTACTTATAGAAATTTTTTCCTTAATTTTGTAAATATGTATATTTTGTGAAAAAAAATTTACTTCATTTTCCGTTCCCAGAATTACATTCCAATGTTACTACTTAGCGAGTACAATATCATACTCGCAAAAATACCATTCCAAGGGTATAATTTTAAACCTATAAAAGTTTTAAATAGAATGCCAAAACATTCTAGCTTTCATGTGAATTACTTTAGAAATTATATTGTGTTGATCTGAAACAATAATCATTGCAAGAACACCCAAAGTCAAGAATTGGCTGAAAGAAACAAAATATTTCAAAAACTGAATTTTTAAAGCTTTTTGTTTCAATTGAAGTAAATACTTTGTTCATGTATAGGAATTCCTGAAATTGCAATTTAAAGAAGTGAATTTCCCCTCAGGGCACCCTGGTATTTCTTATTATGGACCCCACTCAAAAATCAAATCCTGTTAGTTCTTTCTTCTTCTTTAGCATTATAATGGGTAAGCTCCCTGAAGATAGCAGATAATATATATCTTTGATATTGTGGATGATAATTTCTTGTTATCTCCTGTATTTAATATTAAAGATAAATTTAAGCTAAGGGTTAGAGTGGAAACACATCTGCAAGGAAGAGCATATTTCCAATTCCATTTAGTTTTTCAACGCAAATAGAGTTTGAGATCAACCTAACTCATAGAATTTTATTTTATTATAGTGACTCCTCTGTAGGTTCCCTAAATAATTTTACATCTTAGCTTTTCAAACCTTGACACATTGAGGAGAGTTTAGAAAGAAACAGCCCTTACATATCACAACACCCATTCTCAAAATGGTTGTACTGGCACTTTAAAGAATTTAAGGTAGTGAAAGCACCACAGTAAATAAGATATGGCTCACAACTGCTTCTGGATTTACTGGTAATATTTTCATGATGGATTCAAAACTCGATACTCAACCTGACAAGAAAAAAAAGCAAATAAAATATAGAATGCGCAAAACCAATGACCAAACATTAAGTTTTTAGGAGAAACAAATGTTGTTAAACTTTCTTTAACTTAAAGACTTTAAAAACCAAATATTAGTATTCCCTCAATTTGTTTTCTAAAGATTTCCTATGTTCTTTCTCAGACAAGAAAGTTCCTTAGGCCACATTTATTTATTATTAATATTATTCAATTTTTGTTACCACAATTCTGAATTAACTTGAATAAGGTCCTCTGAAAATATGTTCCTGACCAAAAGTTATGATCTTATTTTCTGAAGAAGTTAGTCAAAGATACATTTTTATTTGTCATTAAGAAAATAAGTTCCTAGTTCTCCTTTATAATCACAAATATTTCCCCCTCCATGCTGTAAGAATTTTTCAATTAATAGAGTTACTAATTCCCTTTTCTTCCATTTCAGCAAGGTCATAACATAAAGTTTACATCTTAAGTTTATCTGTGTATACAAATCCAATGGTTATACTCACATAAAGTTCCTAAAAAATATAAAAACTTATTAGAACAGTCTAGTAATTCAGTCTTAAAAATGTTTCGATTTGTACCACCCAGAGTTCATATCTTTCTCTTACAATGCATTTTATGTAATACCTCTCATAGAATGGTTTAAATATTACATACTTATCGCTAGAAAATTAATTATTAAATAAATATTCACGATATTGTATATAAAACACAATATAATCTTTATTTAGACATACTCCAGAACCTCCAACAACAAGGAAACAACTTGGTTCAACAGTTAACATGATATAATTGGTATATTAAATTTAACAAAGGTGCCTCTGGGTAATACCATATGGACAATACTGAAATTCTATACTCTGAAAGAACAATTAATTAAAAGACATCCCTAAACCATATACACACTAAGAAGTAAAGATAAAAAATTAAAACTAATTTATCATTCTTTCCAGCACTAGTATACAAATGGTTCAGATTACATAAGATTAGTGATAATTTACATTTTTTTAAACTAATAATTCTTTAATTAAACCATCTATTTACAAAAAAATGGAATATGTTTGGGAACCACTGATTTAATACGTGGTCACTCAGTACCATTTACAACTAATTTCAAATTAGGACATGGTTCATCACTAGGTGTCATTTGATTAGTCCAAACAAAATTACAAGTCCATGCAAACAGCATAAGTTTTTTCTTAAGTGAAAAACACCTTTTGTCATAGATGAATATGAAACGAGAGAGTATGAAAGAGAGAAATCAAAAAATTGTAAACATACATTGTATTATATTTTGTCTGTTTCTGTAGCTAGTATGGAGGAAAGCACAGCTATGAAACAGAATGTGTTATATAAGTCTGACATTTCAGTACAAGAATATTATCTTGTTGGTTGCATCGAGGTTGTTAGATAGGCACCAATTGAAATAACTATTATGTAATTATAAGTATAAATTACATAAAATGCTAATAAAATGGATTTGAGACACATTATTAGTTTAGTTTTCCTGGTCATACTAAACAATTACGAAATCTTGAAAATTTACCTTGAAAATGTTATGCTTCATTCTTGCTCCCACCAACAAAAAATTGAAATGACACCACTATAGTTCTTGTTCAATATACTTAAAACTAATACTACTTTGATGAAAGAAAAAAAGAAAAACACTGCATTTCAAAATATTAACATCAAAATCAGTCTCATAATATGCACTAAACTAATTTCCAGAAATATATAAAAATATAACTCTGATATTATCATATTTCAGGTACAGAAGTTTATTCAGCAATTGAAACTTCTTTCTCCAAGTCAAGCCAATCTCGAGGATTACGGAGAACCTCCACCAATTTGGCTTCAAGGCTCCCAGGTTTGGGGGAATGCATATATTCCCATCTCTGAAATATTGATTTAACAATAATTATTAAATTTTCCTTAGCTTCTTCAATTGAATGCTACATAATTTTTAAATCTTCAGTGGTTCAACAGTTATAATACTTTTTACTATGTACTTATTTTACTACTATTTTATTAACAACTAAATGAGTTATTTTGTATTACTTATTAATCAACATTAATATTGTATCTAAGGAAACTTATTTTACATCTCATACAGTCAAACATAAAAAATGAAATATTTTTTTGAATTCCACACAGCAAAGCATTAATAACAAAATAAATTAAAATATATTTTACACACTTCATATATTTCCACTAATTTTGTTCCTACCTTCCATGAACATGTTTCTTTGGGACCTAACCCCCATTATTAGTCAAACCAGTTTGACAATTGAGTTAAGGTTCGGGAAAGCATTTTACTGAAAGGTATGAATAAATTTAGCAGAAGATATGAATACATACTTAAATTTTTATTATACTGAATTATACTTACAGCTGTCAAAGGAAGAGACATAAGAATGCTTTCATATCGTGCACCTGGTGTGTATAATCCAAACTTGGTGCCTCTGTCGTAAATCAAGTTGAACTCAACGTATCGGCCCCGTCGCAAAAGTTGCCACTGCCTTTCATGATATCCATAAGGATCATTCTTGTGTTTTGCAACTATATAAAGACATAACAAATTATTAATACAATACAAAATACAAGTTTATGAAATACAAAATGGAATTATAATGAAGAAAGATTCTTCCACCTAAGGGAATGTAAGAAGGGATGACAGCCTGAGCACATGATGATATAAATTTGAATGCCTGCTCTTGAGTAGGAGTATCCAGGTCATCAAAGAATATTCCTCCTACTCCTCGTCTTTCTCCTAAACACAAACAGAGAACAAAAAATAAGTCCTGTGAAAAAAAACCCAACAACTTTTAATTATATAAAATGATATAAATCACTTAAGGATGATGCATCTATTAGCACCATAGTCTAAGAGAATCTAACTTTTCAGCATTAATAAGATTTGACTTGCACTTATCATGCTTAAAAGCATGATATGAATACAAGAAATTCTCAAAGCATAAGAAGGAATATGTGAGAATTAAATTATTCCTTATCATAGAATCATGTCAATCGTGTACTACAATTAAGAATTTACATTCAACTACATATGTAGATCACAAGAACATACTTTTGAAACATTTACATTTTTTAATTCTTTCCTGCAACTTTTTCAAAGTCAGTAACTAGTCAGGAGGTAGAAATGTTGAATATAATTGGTCACATAGGCCCACTTCTCCATTGAGTGTTTCAGAAATCTTTTTAAAAAAATTTCTCTTCATTTCATTTGTATTTTTTATGACCTGAAAATGTGTTGAATTATTTATTTATTTGCTTAAAATTTAATTCATCTATTTAGGATGAGGCAATTTCCATACCATTAGACCTAGTCTTCCACTTAACCATTTTACCAAAGTTTTGGGAAAGATATATTTGTTTGTTAAGGAATCTGAAGGAACCAAAAAGAAGAAAAATCCAGCTGAAAACTTTGTCTAATTTTTTTTGCAACCAAAGATTGAACCAGCACTCCTCCAATCTGTGATGGATCATTTTCTGGATTTAGCTTTTAACTAGAATTGTTCACATAAATTTCTGAATCACTATTTGAATACATGATTAATTTTCTGGATATCATTGGGCTACAAACAACAATACTATAATGTTCTACCAAACTTCTTGCATGTAGCTATAGAATGCTTTGCAAAGAAAAGTGAAAGAAAATGATTCATAATTATCATTAAATTGGAAAATAAATTTACAATAATGTATACGATAATATATTGCAGAGAATTTTTTAATTAATGCAGGAAGTATTACCTCGATGTACCACATTAAAGTAATCATCACACCATTTTTTGAATTTTGGATAGTAACTTTTGTTGTGTTGGTCACAGGCTTCTTTAAGAGTTCTGTGAAAATATTTTGAATCTTCTTCATTTAAGTAGTAAGGAGTGAGATCAGTGCCACCACCAAACCACCACTGTAACACCAAAAGGAATATAATATCATTTTAATAATTGAACAAGATAATTAATTAAACAACATTAAAATATAGCGTTAAGGATATTAACAAATCAAGCAAATATGAAACAGAACAAAATGGCAGGAAAAAAATCATTGTGATAAATTCTTAAAGAGTAAAATTATTCAACCTCTATGACTGTTTTTCAATATTGAAGCAAAAATGGATCCCAAATATTGTTCAAATTATTAAAATAAAACCAAAAATATTTAAATTTAATTTTTCCCAAAGTATAAATAAATCTTGCTAATATAATAAAATCTATTTCTTTGTAAAATGTAGAAATATTTACCATGTGTAAATTATGCTTTAATTTCAAGGTACATCACACCTCATGCAATACTAGAGAAAAGTTTAAAATTTTTGAGCAAATATTTTGTGGCATAATAATTGATACTATGTGATGAGATCTATTCTTGCATTTTTTTGTTGAGGATGAATTCCTCCTCCTAATGGAATGCCTTGTGGAATAATGTGTTGTTGGCATTACAATTAAATACAGAACACATTTGAAGGAAGCAAACTTGAAAGAGCTCCTAGACTCCCATTAGGGATTAGTTAATAGAAACAAATAGCAATAAATATCATTAGAAAATCACTTAACAATCCAGTACTAATGGTTCATCAGGTCACTGGAGTGGAGGGTCTCTTAGAATGCTACAGGAAAAAATACGCTCTAGTATTGTGAAGTGTGCAATTTTTTCATAAATTTATAATCTATATGAAGTATATACAATTAATTATTATCTACATGAAATGAGTATACATGAGTAAAAATATTGTCTGTTTTTCTAAAATAAATCAGCCTCTCCATCAGTAGTTCAAGTCACTCAAATTCAAGACATGATTTTAATTGTTAAAAAAATCTTACCCTCAAACTTTTACAATTTAAGGCATAAAACCTTCTTTGCTACATGCAAGATCTCATACATGCAATATATTTTTCTGTGATATGTTATACCACAAAATAATGGTGTCTCTGTCATTGAAAAGAAAAATTTATTTAAGAAAAAAAAAATGACAGTTGTGTCTGATTATGAAAAAAGTGACTGATTATAATTCATAAGGAAATAACAGTACTTGGACAGATCCATCTTCCTCTTGTACTTCAAAATAGCGATAATTGAAATGGATAGTCGGCACCATCGGATTCCGTGGGTGAATAACAGAACTGATACCAGCAGCGAAAAAAGGTAGTTCACCCTGAGTCAAATTTTTTCCCCTAGGAAAAAATTAATATATATTTGAATGAACTCAAAACCTAATTTTTGAGACATTCCAAAAGCAAAGGAAATTTTTAGCATATTACCTGGACCGCATTTGTGCCACAGCTTGGGGAGACAGAGTACCAGATACAACTGAGATATTCACCCCTGCTTTCTCAAAAACTTCTCCATCTTGCAACACACAAGTGATGCCACCTCCACCTTCTTTACGTGTCCACCGATCAACCTGAAAAACAGCTCCTCCTTGCTCTTCTGCTTCCAAAGCATGACAAAAATCAGCCTGCAAAACATATGCATGAAAAAATAGGTTCAATGGATGTTTCAATTTCACTTTAAGAGGAAATGGAATCGTCAGTTAATACTGCTTCAACTACTCCCTTTATTGTACCTGCACTTTCATTATGAACAATTCCATGCGAGTTTTCATGTCATTGCGCCTTTTATCCAAAATACTTTGATCTGTTACAGGTTCCGCCATATATCTAGCTTGTGCAGCTTTTGTATGAACATTCCCATAGTTTTGAAATGTAAAATAAGCTGTGGCGCCTCCTCCAATGGCAATGATGACAAAATGTCTATGAATACAAAAACAAATTATTATCTTTAAGAACGACAACTGCTACAATTTTGTTGTTAGTTAATCTATACAATAAAAGGAAATGCATCTTTTATGCATTAAATAGGTAGAACTAACCTCAATTGTGGTGAAGTACTATTACCACCAATTTTATTCAAAGAAAAGTGACGTCTTATACTTCGTGATAATGAAACAAAATTAAACAATTTATTGTGAAACATTATCAACTATTATTTGCGACGAATTATTTGTCTCTATGTTACAATACTGAAAAATTGTTTCTTGCTGAGTTGGACCGGCAGAAGCTGACCTCGTGAAACAGCTGATGTGTGCACAGGTGGTTGGTTTGTATTGATCTCGCCCACGAGTCCGCATTGCTGTGTTCAGTTTAATAGCTATTGAATTATATACAAATATCATGTAATGAAGTTTGTTATTTTTTAACTCATTCGGATATATTTCAATGCCTTTAGAATAACGAATAAGAAAATATCTTTCGAGAATACTATGCGGTCTGACAGCTGAAGTGAGGGGCGTGTTTCACTTTAGCCTACTCCCTGCTTTTACCCAGAACCGCCCGCTGCAGACGTATTCACTACTGGCAGGTGTGCGAGTGTGTGCGTGCGTGTGTGTAGGTTCTGTATTGTGGTATGTGGTGACTGGGTGTCGCGGGCTATGAAGCTGCGTTAATTAAATGGAGATCTGTGATTTTGTGTTTGCGAAATGAAGAAGTTCACCTTCAAGGGTGTGTTGGATGGATTTCGGTCTTCGGTCGCGCAGCCGGCAAGAGCTGATCAAGAGATAGTGGAAACACTGCGGCCGGACAACTTCCAAGTTGCAAAGGTATGGTGCAAAATGGCGCCATGTTTTGCTAATGCGGTAGTTCGTGCGCATATTGTATATATCGACTAATACTTTCTCCCATCAAAATAAAATATGATGAGATTTGCATTTTTTTACTACTGTCCGCCCGAGATTACTCGTATATGATTGACGCCGTGTCAACCTGTCTCGTGGCTGTGTCAGCGGTGCGGCAACTGAACCCCCCCACTCTTTCGTTCCAGCTGGGTTGCATTGTTGAAATTGAACAATGATGGTCAGATGTAGTTTTTCTTGCTTCAGTGTTCAATATGATAGAAGTTTATCTATTCACAAGTCTTCATTTTTTGACAACATGTAGTGTTTCTTTGAGTTCGGAATTGTTCAGCTATACTTTCTTAAGAGACAAATGTCAATTGTTTTTCACTTAATTTTTTTAAACTTTAATTTGTAATTAATGGCGTAATCCTTAGCACTACGCTATTAATTACTGCTGGTGACTGGGATGGAAGTACTAACGTGGAGATTATTGGAAATCTGTGTTTATTTATTTTGGAAGAAGTGTGAATTGCTTATACAATTAGGGAGATTTATTATACAAGGCAATCATTTAGCAGTGTTAATATTATCGAAGATACATTGACGTTTAATATGGAAATGTTTTAGAAGATTATTATTTGTCAAACTTCAAGTAAAATCTCGATAGGTAAATTTTTGTCTCACAGTAACGAGTCTCTCACTGTTCATCATTTAATTACAGTGATCAATTAAGAGAAGTACAAACAAGGTTTCTAGATCCAGCTTGTCTTACGAAGTTTGTTATGCGTCTTGACATGCCGTTCGCTAGAGCTTGGGTCTGCACGCCAGGCTCCAGGAACCCGCATAGCATGAGCAGGGGGTTTCGATCTGTCCATCTTCATAGTCGCGTCGAATCGTAATTAATTCACAAATATTGAGTAACTAATCTTATTGTGGTCTACCTGCCTTTCTAGTTGCTTGTTTGATAAAAATTTTTTGGTGAAGATAACTAAGGAAGAAAATGCTGCGAAAATTAAAATTTTTGATGACGTTTCCACGTTAAGATCACACTTACACCTAACAATTATGGCCTTGTGCGTCCGGAGATGTTGCTTTATGTTATTGGACTTATACTATTTGTTTACAAAGCATTGACCAGCTTCCCGAAATCCTGCCTAGGAAATTTGTGAGATCATGGATTCGTCAAAATTCGATTCTCTGGATGTTACTTATTCATGGATAGGGATCCACTATAGAATCCTTTGAATTTTTGGGATAGGGAAGATATATCTTTAGGAATTAATAATCAATTATTCCGCAAAATGAAGCACAACTTTTTTATAATTTGATCAAAACATTTCGGATTGTATCGGGTAGTTAAAATTTTTCTTCCAACCTAAATTTATTGCCAAGGAGTTGAACGTTCGAAAAGAAAGGTATCTCAAACCTCTCCGTTACAATTTTGATTACTTATTTATCGTTGTATTGCGTTGAAGGCCTTCCAGAAGCTCCATACCTTGAAAGGTGGGACTTCGTTGTCTTTTTATTGAACGAGAACGTGAAGAAACCTCTATGATTCGACATTGTCGCGAGGCGCTTAAGTCGATAACATTATTTCTACCTCTTTGGCGTGCACCCAGTGCTGGGGCTCCTGACAACCCTATAAAGAATCATTTTCTTCCAAACAAATATTGTTGTCACTTGAAATGCCTTTTCTCTGAAATCTTTTGAAACTTTTTGTTTTTTGTAAGAAATAGGTACCTGTTGGGACGATGGGGAAATAATACGTGTACTTGTGCAAAGCGTAAGTCGACACTTTTTCAGAACTTCTCTCTATAAACTACTTTTCAAAACTTTCTTTTTCCTCTGATACATTCCATTTCAACGAAGGTGAAGGTAAAAGTATAATGTTCGGTGAAGGATTAGAAATAGAACAGAGAAGTGAAGGATTGAAAATAATCAATTTTTTGCCCTCCTTTACATTCCACTTCCTGTGGATCCCTAACACAATTCTGGAGATCCCTGAGGTTCAAACATGTTAGGGATCATACAGATACGCATTGGCCCGCTCTATGTGACTGCATTTGAAGATATTATATAGAACTCAATTTTCCCTGTTTAATACTTATTTCTTTCGTTCTCTCTGTTAGATAGTACACCTATCTCAATGAGAGTAAATAGCAACATAACATTCATTATTATTTGCGATCACCAGAAAATGTCATCCAATTGAACAGCTAGTAAGATGTATGATGTAAATCTTTCTCAACGTTTTGCTACGACTCAAGTCTGCTGTCGACGATCAAATGTTTTATTAAGAGCATTGCCACGATAGTTTTTCTTTCAAATTTCACTCGGTTCTCATACCAGAACCCGTTTCCAAACCTCAACGTGTTGCAGCAAAAATACTATTTTCTTAAATTACGGTAAAAAATAAAAAATGGAACCAACATTCGAAGTTTCTATTTTTTATAAAACTTATACATGTTACTATTTATTTCAATTTGACCCCAACATTTATCCAACGTAAAGCTTTAAAATAGAGAACTTAAAATAACACGTGATTGAAATTGTTTCTATTTAAAAATCAACTTATTTTAGTATGTGTTCTTGTGTGCCTCCAGTTTTATTTACGAACAGAATCGCAAATACGTTTTCACCTATTCCGTCACGCAAAAAAGAAGCGTACGTTTAGTTCGAAGTGTTTTCAGTTACAATCTACTCGTATGTGAAATGTCTGTGGTATGACAATCGGAAAACATAATCGATGACATTATGAAATTTCAAAGGCCCCCTCTTAAGGATCATTGCAACTAAAATGCAAAGCATGGTTAGTATTGATGAATTACAAGTGCTTAAAAACAATTAAAATTGGCTGTTAATCAGTAGATGTGAATCTTCACTCGCATGACTGTTGACTATGAAACTTACTCATGTGTCCAATTGCGTTACGTGTGGACAATCCACTGAACGTATTATCTAAATGAATGAATCGAAAAGCAAAATTATAAAAAGATTTTGGAGCACATTGTTCGCAAGTAGATACGCTAAAAGTGAAACTAAAACAAAAGATTTCAGAGATCTTAACTTGGCGCGTTGTTTAAGCTTTCTGTATAATTTGTATTTTCCTTCTGTCTGGATTCGTAGTGTGCATTTTTGTAGGTTTTCTTCGTGGTATTTAATTTTTGAAATTAATTAAAGTGAAAATTTAATATATCAAAAGTTGAGAAATGTGGATACTAACATGAATTTCGAATAATATGTAACACCGGGAAAAATGAGCTTAAAAATCCAGACCTATTGACCGGTGTTTTAATACCAGAAAGTCCAGTAATGATTTTTTTTATTTTTCAAATCCCGAGCAACACAGGATATTTCTGCTTGTAAACCAATAAAACAATTGTTACAGTTTGGAGTATGTGAATCAACCCCCAACTGAAAACCTCTCCTGACGAGCTGGGTTCGAACCCATCCTCTGCTGCTCAGCGATATAGTTGAGGTGAAAACGCTACCACCGCTGTCGGATTATTTTTCACTACACCGCCACTAGGACGTTTTTACTATTAGTTCAATTCAGCTGCTTAATACAGTCGATCCGGACCCCATTCTTAAAAGATTGTGAATTGTTGAAAACAACTAACTACATAACTCAAAATAAACATATTGTTAGAGTTTCACGAATTACGTGGTTATAGTTAATTCCAATCGACCACTGCTCAATGTCCCGGAAAACCGCATAATTCGATTCATTGTCAATATCAGAAGCATTTTGGTTGTTCTGCATAAGAAATGAATTATAATCAATTTTCTAGCATCATCCCACACATTAGTATCTTAACCGTCTCCTTTTTCGAAATATTGAAAAATTGTCGACTTTCGTTTGAACTAGTTGCTCTTGAACTGAATCGTAGATCGACTCGTGAATATAGTTCTCGTTTAATCTTTTATTAATTTCCTTTTTTGTTAATTGTCTTGTTCTTGTGTATCACTAAAATGTGCAATTATTATTGTGTATGACTAGAATAAAATTGAAATACAAAAAATATTTGTTGATATGTATTTGAAATCAAATGTTATACATCTAATAAATAAACATGAAAACCTATTTCCTTTTTGAAACTTTTATATGAAGAAATATTTGAAACAAAGATTAATAACGAGTTAAGCTATTTTAATGGAAACTATCCTGTAGTAATCTAAAACTTAAATTATTATTAATTAAAACACACTTTCATGAAATGCTAAACATAATGCGTTAATACTTTATGGTGTTAATAATTTCTTGTTGAACTAGAAAAGTTTGGAACAATAGGATAGTTTTTGTAGAGATTCAGACAAAAAGTTATTTTTTTAACAAAATCCTAAAACGAGCTGAGTGGCGAAACCAATGAAACCTTTATGTGGTGAGTCTATGATTTAAACACCCTATTAGATATAAGGGCTTCTAGAAACCTAGTCTATAAAGCTTGCCTAAAAATTTACGTAATTTGACGTTTTTCTTCTGCCTCTTAACGTAATGTTCATGGTAATTATTTTAAACTTTTTAGATAAAACTAATGAGTACTTGATGAATATTTGTAATGGGGTCAAAATTTATTTATGTGAAGAATATGGACACGTTTGAGAAATGTTTCTACAATTCAGTAGAAGTATTTTCGATACATTTTATTCCACAAATTGTCTACTATATATTTTGCAGTTTTTTTTACATCAATCATTTGTATGCTTACGGAAAAGTCCGAACCTACTGGCCAATGCGTTCTCACAACTGTTGCAAGGTAACGGTAATTTACGGGTAACATATGTTGGAATAAAGATAATCCAATATATTCCTCGCTAGTTTATAAACTGAAGTGTTGTGAAAGTTTTGACTCAATCAATGTGATAGTGATTTTTTGGCCCGCTAAGTATTTCTGCTCGTCTATTCCTGTTTTTTGACGTGATTGGTTGACATTACTTTTACTTTTGTTTTATCTACGTTCTCTAAGGACACACTAACCGATAAAACCTCCCCTACGACTTCTATTCCGGTACACACTAACCGGTAAAAATATTCAACCCGGACTTTAAACTCATGTTTTTCGTACTGTATTTCAGTAGCTGTACCAGTTTACTGTACCTAATTGTATATCAGTAGCGGCCATTAATGATTGTTTTATTTAAAATTTATCTTTAGACGAAATGGATGGAAGTATGTTAAAAAGAGAAGGAAAGTGGACTGAGAAAAGCAAGAAAATACTGGTAAGTGTAATTCGAAAATTACCGTAAGCCAGGCAGTTGTGGTCTTGCATGTTTTATGAGGCATGTTAGGGGACTGCCTCAGAGCCATTTGACTTTGTGGGATTGTTGATCGGATCCCTAGATGGTCCAAAAATTTTATTCCAATTACAATTGTAGTATTTGTAAATGGGAAATGTAGCGTATTGAAGCTTGTCTACATGGAGCGATAGGAGGTAGTAGTTGGATGGTTGTCTATTGTTAGTAGGTGGGCCGGTTAGCTGGGTTTACCAACAACTTGGCTCATGTGGAGGGGTTAGTAGAAACTTGTACTAATAGTTCGAATTATTGAAATTAGAAGATATACTAACTAAAGGATTGAAAGTAGAAGGAAACTAGATAGAGGAAGGAGGGTTTTCTTTTCAATAGTCACAGCTATACTAGAATATTAATGTGAAAAGCGACAATTTTTTTCTGACCCAAATTTTATGATAATGAAAAGAAAAAAAAACGTAAATTAGGTAATTTAATATTTAATTTAATCTAGATATTTAATTCATGTCCTTCAACAAGGAAGAGGTTTTGCCATTTACGATTGTTTTGGAAAATTGTTTGAAGGTACCTCACGTGTTTTTAAAACAAAAGAAAACTGCTGAAAAGCTGTTTTACTATAACTTCATGGCGCGGCGTCCCGGGTTGTCTCTTAGAAATCTCGAGATAAAAGCCTTTTAAGATCTTCAGCACGTTAAATAGGGGTTTTGTTTGGTAGAATAATATTGCATGAAGTATTTTTTTTCGATTCGATTTTCAGTACATAATTTTCAGTACATTATTAATCGTGTAACATACATATAATGTAAAAATTGTAATTGGCCGTTAGTTGAAGGACATTTCTAGACGAAGAGAAAATTCAACACAGCTCGTTTCAAAAAAAAGAAGTAATTTCAATAAAAATAGAACGTAGTTTAGTTTTAACAACAAAAAACTGTAAGCTTAGTTTTTGTTAACGCGAACTGAAGATAACGTTTTTAAATTTTATAAAAGTTTATTTTTATACGGTATAAACCTAAATACTAAGGTGGTCGGTACTAGAGGACTTTCTTCTTCATTTAAATAACTTGTTTTACACATACTACGATGTTTATTTGCTTTGAGACCAAAGCTTGATTTTTCCTATAAAAATGAACTAATGGGATATGAGAAGGGGGTATAATTAAACCGAACTGAAACAGAAATCCGACGATATGAGAAGGCAAGAGTCACTTTATTGTATTATCAGTTTAAGATGTTTTTGTTCTGTTTTTTTTCGCTTCTACATTTTAGTGGATGAACTTTTCTCCCAAGACCGTCTTCATTTTGACTCGCTGATTATTCAATTTCCTGTTTTTTGTGGTTTTTGTATGAATTATCCTTCTATGGCTATTTAATCTTCACTTAATGTCTACTGAATATGTTAGAAGTAGTGTTGAAACCAAAAATTTTTACTTCGAGGTATTTAAACTATTTTTCTGGAAGTATACCGACTATAATTAGTATTTTGGGAAAGTGAACTATTATTTTCATGCCCAAACGAAGGATTTTTGAAGAAACACAATAAAATATACTAGGAGAACTGGGAGCGTGAATATGTTTTGTTCTAATTAATTTCATGCTGTTGAACACAATTTCGTCATACCCTTCATTTTTAACGATATTTTCGTTATAATTTTTTCACCTGAATACTTATTTTCGTTCTGATTAATTTATTCTTTTTTACTTTTGATTCAATGCGGGACGATTTAATTCTTAATGGCTTTTTATATACAATCACTGTTTTAACAGCGTTTCTGACTGAATTTTAGCTTTCATCAGGTGCTGAAATAAATGACTGAAAGATCTGGATGGAAGGGCTGGGGTTCTCAGCAAACATTTCGAGCAGTATTGTTTTATTATATGTAGAGTGATTAACGTAAGAAATATCCATTGACCCACTTTTTAAACTTCAGAATAACTCAGTTTAAAAGCAGACCTATGTGTTTTTTTTGTGACGTGCATTGAATGACCAATACCAGGATAGTCGTCTTATTGTTTTCTTCACTAGATATATGTATAGATATAGATAGTGGTATAGATATTTCTCTAGGTTTTACAAAAATATGTTTTGGGAGTCTACAAAATTTGAAGTTTAAAATATCAAGAATATTAAAAAATTGCGAGTAAACTTTACATTGAACTTAACACATGATTAATCATACCAAATAATGAATGTGGAGAATACAACAAGAACAACAACAACAGCAACAAAGGAAACTGCGGTACTATTTCGATTGAACAAATCAATGAAATTGACGACTGCAAACATTTAACTAGAAATTTGGAGAACTGTATCAACTGAACTTTTGTTACTTTCGTCTCTCACCATCATCTTATTATCAGGATGGAGTAACCTACGAATTACAACACTGAGTGGGAAGTACTTGTGTGTATGTTTATTGATTCCTATGTTTTTGTAAGCGTATTGTTATAGAAGAAAAGTGGAATAGCATTACCAAATTGACACAATTTTAAGTAATTTTAACTTGATTTTTTTTCTTTCTTAAGTGAATCTTATTTAAATTAAGTATTAAAATAGTGAGTTCCCTCTACTACAGATATTCTGTAAAAAATTAACTACGTTTTTTAATTAACTTGAACGCTTGTTTAAGAAATTTTTATTAATGGTGTCAAGTAATAAAGGAAATATACTGATATTTGGTTTTGTTAGTCAATTGTGCCAAACAAAGTTGCCATCTAAAAATCGGTTATTAACGTTGTTTTCTATTTAAAAAATTAATAAAGTCAGTATATTCAAGATTTCGCACGGATGGGATGTGCTAGAGCATTCTTAATATTTGGGAAAACGCTAAGATTCCCACAATATTAAAAAATCTTGTGGAAAAAAACTGAAGTAGCATCGCGGATGAAGATAAAAAGGAATGCTCAGAGTGCTTGAAATATAAAAAAAGGAGGAGAGAACGGTTCTAGAAGTTTGATATTGCTCACGCTAATGCCCTTAATATGATCAAGAAGATTTTCTTTCTCAAAAACAGAAAGGTCGACCTGGAAAATGAAAGTAGATAAATATTTGAACTTAGAAGCAAAGTCCATTAAAAGGATTGTTTTGATAAAATTAGAGAGCACGATTAAGAAAATAAAAGATTGCTATTTGAACGAATACAAATTCGTTTAGATGGTTATCAAGATGAAAGAAACTCGTCTAAAAGCGATAGTAATTTTTTAAACGAAGTAAAACAAAGTTCATAATCTGATCCACCTCTCCAAAATAGAGCTAGGAAGAATTCTATACAAAACTTCAAATCATGAGTGTGATCCATCCAAGTACTGTGCAATGTGAACAAATCTTCCATTCAGCTTAAAGAAGTGAAAGTAGCGTTTAAGTTGTACTAAATGAATTGGCGCCTGTTCTTTTAGATGGAGGGTAGTGAAAATTGGTAGACCACCAAGCACTGTTTCATGATGAGGTATTTACCAACTACTTTCAATATATTAACTTCCATCTAGAACAGGAGAAGCAATCGGTAATGCAATTCATGAAACCTTATCTTGGAAAATTATTGTTCAAGTAAAATGTTTAAGTTTTATTAAGATTTCCCCCGAAATCATGTCAGCGAATCGGGCTTAACGGCATTTGTTTAGTGAATTGGAGTTTTTACAGCGTGTTGGAGTAATGATCTGACAATTGTAAAATTTGTGGAGATCAATAGGCCAATACGATTTTTAGAATGCCATATCCGATTCATTGAGTCCGACTTTTTAACAGTGTATTTATCATTGAGTTTACCAAAATCGTCTTTCGGAGTTTCTGCCTTTCTAATACTTTTTAGTTTGAGACCTTTCTTCAGATGTGTAACAAATCGAAAGTAGTGTCATATTGTATTGAACTGTTAAATAAATAAATGGTACAGGTATGATTTAGTTAAATTCGAATTTTCCCTGATATTAAACATCTTCCAAGCGAATCATTAAACTAAAAATAAAACACTTAAGAAACTAAAAATATTACGGGGACTCTTTTTATGAAGTAGATTAGAACGGCGTGGTACCCCATTGAGAATTACTAAAAAAAACAAACATTTATTGTCGTGTAAGGACCACGCTAAGGCGCATTTTAACCTTATTTCTTGTTTCGGTTTTTACGCTTCATTGATCCTAGCGCAACATTTCATATTATTATTTAGTAAATAATCTAAAAGCATTCCGTTTCAGTCTGTGCTCTCTGTATGTATCGCTGCTTTTCTTTTTATTGTGTGTAGTAACCATATTTTCCTTTTTATTAATTTCAGTAATGTTTCATGTTAGTACGATGTGAATGAGCTAGATACCCAAATTATGAGGAATAATTTTGTTTACATAAATTTTTGAAGCGGAATTATGCAGTTTGATATTTTGGTTTGAATAAGTCAGTCGAAGGATTCCGAGATCGATACCTCAGTAAACTGTTTTTCTGTATCTAATATTAACCATTACGATAAGTTCAAATTTTTTAGTTTTGTATGAAACATAAAATAATTCCTGACATTTCTTGACATTATTATAACATGAACCTCACATAATTTTTAGAACGGGTTATTAATTTTGTTTGCTAAGTAATATTATTTTTATTTCAATTTTCAAAATTTTGTGCTGCTGGTGAGCATTTGAAAGATTTTTTGTTGTAATCACATATTTACATATATGGAATCCAGATCCACACATGTTACGTTCTGAGAATTTAAAAATAATGTAGCTAGGAGAGAAGTCAGCGTTGTTATCTCTGTTCTGTTATTCTCTGCTCAAATTAAATGATTTTCATATGCAGATTCATTTAAACCTGTAATTAATTCTGCGACTTTCCAATTGGATACTAGGAAACTTCTTGGTTCTGGAAAGTATTTGGCGTCTTCAATACATGTATTGACTTTACCCTACGTTTGCAGTTTAATTTACTTGTATTTTTCCTGTTGTTTTATTAAATATAGCATTTCATTGTACAACATGTTGTATTCTTTGTGATGTATCAAAACTTTGAATTTAGAGAATATATACTGCGTAATATTGTATTTAATGTAATTAAAACAATGTTACAATTGCCTGTGGATTGGTCAAGGAATCCTGTATTGCATGAATTTTTACCAGGTTTAACAGGCGATTTCCTTTGGTAACATACAACTTGATCGCTACGGTATTTATGGAGACGAGGATTTCGTTATCGACTTGAATATTGTGAACCTCGGGTGAACTTGTTTATGGATAGCTTAATGAGATTAATTTGTCCACGTTCTTTGAGAAAACATTTTTTGAAAAAAATACACGAATTAAATCCTTGAGAAACTCTCAGAAAGTAATATCACGAAGCAAGTTTATGCATCTGTAATGTTTTCGTTTTATAAAGCTTTTTCCTGTTTTGACACTTCAGCCGTCGATGGTCATTGTGTGTGAAGAATAAGCTCCTTTTTATAATGTGTGTCTTCTATTCAATAAAGATAATTCGTGTGCGGTAACTATTGATTTATGAGGATTACGAAGTCATTGAATTAAATATTTTTTTAAAGAGTCAAATAAGTCGGCATTGAAATAGGTGGAGCTTAAAACGTCAGTTTTACAAATATGATTTTACTTCAGTTGTACCTGGTCTCGGTACAGTTCGGTAAAATAATGCGTAACCACAACTCCAAAAACTTTTTCACGTTTGTGTGTGGTACTAAGATCAAAATGTGGGATGGTTCCTTGCTCGTTTGTGAAGGAAAAACTAAGAAATTTTTCAGTAAACCGGCGGCATAGCAAAGACTCTGAAGTGTTGAGAAAAGATTTACCAAAATGTAGCAGGTGATTAGTGCGTGAGAACAATTACGTAATTAAAATTAAGTCGTGATTTTTGTTCGACTAAAAGAGTTCCTGTTTCTAGTTTGAAGCTTATGTTTAAGTTTCAATGTTAGGGTCATTGAAGTTCAAGTGTATTGGAAACATTTAAAAAAATTTAACAGTTCAGTTCGAAACACTGTATTTGAGTATAATTTCAAAATATAATTTTAGGAAGAATGACAGAAACCTAAAAGCTACGTCAGCCAACTTCATTGTAGAATTCTCGTACTTGGTGCTGCTACTTGACATCCGTCAACTAGGGAACCAAATGTACTGGAGAATGAATGTAGTGTTAAGTACGAGAAATTCTACATTAAAATGAGATGTATTAGCTTTTAGTTGGAAACTATAGTTATTAGTTGTTAGTCAACTTAACTCGTAAACTCCTAGTTTTTGTTGAGGAATTTCAACTACAACTAATTAAATTATTGACTTAAACGACCTTTTCCAGACTTTTCCGATAAATATAAATATATTTTAATCACAACGTTTCTCCTGTAAATATAAATAAAGTCAATAATTTAATAATATAATTATGACAGACGTAAACAGTAAAATTGCACGTTGTGTAATGCTTTTCATTAATTGGAAATCAAATATTGGGGTAAAGGGGAGAAATCTACTACTAAATCAGTCACTTGACCACGTCGAACGTAATCTTGTACAGTTAAAGATATCTCTTACATGTCTTTTGATGGCGGTGATGACATCAAGTGTGAATGGTCATGACGTACCATGGGAGGTGGAGTCCTATATATTGTAGGAGGTGGTGAAAGAAAGAGATGGTTTTGTTAATATATAACTTGCCCTGATGAAAGCTCATAATGGCTAGTATGCATAAAAACGAAGTAAATGTTTTTTCTCTGCTTAGCGTAGTGTAGTAATCATCTGATTTCTATGCCTAAGAAGTGTAAAGTGTAGCATATACCACATGCTTTTACTATGTAGTGAAATATATGAAGCAGATGCTAAGTAGATACCGAGGATCATATGAATATGTAATCTGTGAAGGTAATGCTACAAAAATTCGTAGTATGGTAAGACCCATGCTTCGTTTTTATATATTCAAGTCAATATCCGAAACGTGGGCAAGTTAGTAGTTTTTAGGTTTTCCCCTATTTTACCAATCCTTAAAGTATAGCAAAATAAGTATGTTTTCGCTTCGGAATAAAATACAGTTCAATTGCACAGACAAATGAATAGTACCATCGCTTTGTGAGTTGAGTAGCAAGCGCCCAGAGAAGGTACATGGAGGACCATCGCCTGGCGGCATGTTGTCAAACTTTTATCGAAGCATGTTATCGGGGTCGACGGTGACGTCGGTGGTTATCTGCGCTTGTGGGGAGCAAGCAGCAGTCTCCGCGTGAGCACTCGTTCGACGTACACGCGCCGGATCGACCCGCTCTCATTCCCTGCGCGTTTAAAGCGTGCTTTTAGCCTACTTTCTAAATGAGAGAATTAATATTTTACTAAAACACTCTTTTCATGACTTAATGCAATAATTTGTGCTCCATTGAGTAAAATATTTGACATTATTTGCAAGTCAAGTTCATTGGTCTAATGATTAAATTACTTATTAGCATAAGATGAAATACAGAAAAAAATGGAATGTATAGACTGCACTGTGTAAGGATGATTATTCTTTATTTTTTTCTGTAGATTACAAACATATAAGTGTATTTATTAAATTTACTTACTAATGAATAATATTGTTAACGCGTGATAAGGGCTCGAATAATGTTCGAAATGTGTGAATATATGTTACGTGTGTCGTATTGTGATATTGTGGTGACGAAAGCTTGAGGGGATTTCATTCTTTCCGATCTATTTTTTATGTTCCTTTTTTTCTGCGAGATATGCATTACTTAGCTTAAATGGATACTTGATAAATTTTTTATGAAACAAAAAATTAAAATTTTTGAATCCCTGCCGCTTATTAGAAAAAAATCTCAGAAATGTTGTTAATAGTATTACCAATACGATGCAAAATATTTTTGTTACTTCAGGTTTCGATAAATTTTAAAAACTCATTTTCCAATTTTTATATTCAAAACGTATATGTGTAAAACAATTCCGTGAAAGATCATAGAATTAAATAAATGCACACATGGTTATTATCGACTGATTTTCTTGGTTGAGGTGGTATAAATTAATACTTCAGATAAGGTATCGGAGAGTATTAATGGCCCACCTGAGCTTTGATAATTTTTCGAACGTCCATTTTGGGAACTTTTCGAAATAACATTACATGATCTTATACACAACCTATGCGAGCTGAAAAAAAGTTACTGCTCTTTTTGCAATCATTTTTCGCGACGAGAATATCTGTCCCCTCCGGGAATTGAACCCGGGATGACTTGGTGATGAACGCTACCACCTGAGCCATCTGAGGAAGTGCAGCCTCTTGAACGTGCCCTTGAAGTTGTTGAGACTGTTACAGCCGGCCTCATTGCCTGGCCCCTTCCGGTTAAAAATGTATGAGGTGCTATGGAGTGTACGGTTAGGACCCCATGCCTACGAACTAATAAGAAGACTGATCAACTAACAAAACTGAACTCTGAGGTGCAAGCTACGTGCTGGATGGGCTATCGTAGGACTCCATTTGGGATATCTGCGACTCCGTGCTGCAACGTCTCGACACATGCATTCGCCATTATTGCAGTAGCACGAATTAATGTTAATATCTAAATTAGCATTGTGATTTATTTAATTAATTTAATTAATGCCAAGGCGTTTGCTCTTCCACCTAACCATGACTTTGGTAAGGGAACTACCGATACCGAACCGACATTTGGCAGGAGTAGATGAACCCTAGCTGAAAACATCACTTCTGCCGAGCAGCGTTCAACCGCTCAGCGGAATAGTAATGCGAAGACGTTATCACTAGACCACCGCTATCTGTGATATCGATTGTTTGGTTGTGTATGCCAGTAAATATTGCACCTAGAAATGTCTAAGTTTCATTATTTCGTATATTTGTTTGACTTTACATTCACGCATTGTAAACAATCATTATCTTTGGTTTGTAATACGTATTCGCGTTTTGTATTACACTCCTTTGTATAAACTACTATATGCTAAATGACTCATTCACTGTTCAACGACCAACAGTAAGCGTTGGACTAAGGGAATAAAATGTTAAGGATTCTTTCTCACTACAACTAAGCGATTAAGAAAAATTTGAATTTTAAATGGGTGAAATGTTCTATAAATGTTTGCATTTTTAGTGCATCAACGTTCCAATTTTTTTTGTAAAGTACTTCGTTTTAATTTTTATAGACTTACTTCGGCGTTGATTCTATTCGGGATTCATTCTATGTATTCTTCATTTTGATATTTATGGGCTCTAATGACCTTGCTGTTGACGAGCCCTTAAAACCCCACAATTTATTTTTTTTGATATCGAAAAACGTTTGCGGTTTTAAATATCAGACTGAAGAGGCTGAAAAAGAATAAAACAAGAAGTTTCTATGTTAAAATCCTTTTTGACGTAAAAAGTTTTTTCGGTTGTATTGTAGTTATCATCAGTAATAAATTTCATAAAAAGGTTAGGCGGATATTTCTGTACGAGGATGTTTCTCATTTATTCTGCGAGGATGTTTCAACCTAAGAACATCTAGTTATAAGGTTTACGAAACAAAACAAAGGTTTCAGACGTGTGACACTTCCAAGAGTGAGAAAGGTTAAAATGTTTTTCTAATCTACAAATTTCCCTAATTGTTCTCCGCTTAGGATATTGACATACTTCATCTACCCGAATTCTTTTTCAATAAATACACAAAAATCATTTACTGGCAATTTTGCGTTTTAAATTTAAGGGGTTTGGAAGGGTGGAAATTGCTGTAAGTTTGCTCTGACGAGAGCAATGCATTCTCAATGATAACGTCGCTTTGCTGCAGAATCCATGGAAAGAAGAATCGCGGAGAGAGAAAGCGATTATTGCAGAAAGTCTATAGGAAGGAAAGCTGTGTCTGGACGTCCGCATCGCTCGAACAGTTACCTAGAACCTACAGTAACGCTAGGGAAACACTATGGTCGGAATTTTTTTCGGTTTGATCACTGGATGGGAATGACAAGGTTGAAGCAAAGTGGACAAGTTGTTCTTAATTGATCGTAGAATATAATTAATTCATCGTGATTAGCATTTAAGACATCTTATGTAAGTAACTACACCTTTTGTAAGATCGCTTTTCTCAGAATTTGCCATCGTCACTTTGGTTATCAGCCACCGTCGCAACCGTGTCGCGTTATCGGACTGGGAAAGGAACTAAATACTATTTGCGAGTCGGTCCGCCATCCCACATAGATGTCTTAAAACCCACTCCAGGAAATATGAAAAAGAATTTACCACGTTCACGAATTTGTCCCTAAATTGGTTTAAAAAAAACAGGAAACAAGGGAAACCATGTTAATAAACTTTTGAAATTTATAAATGGATCGGGGCTCGTCCCACATGTTCTCGGGATGATCAAAATTTCCATTCTTCTTTCACTTTGTTTCCTTTTCTATTTTCGTTCATTCTTCCTTTTCATTTAATTAAAATTTATACGTTCAGAATTTAGTTGTCTATTGTCTGTCCTTTCCCATCTTCGTTATTTTTAGATTTGTGACGACCTAGTGACCTAGATGATGGCGAGTCAAAACACCCTCAAAATATAATAAAAATTCATAGCTTTAATATCTATTCTCTTATATCTAATTCATTTATTATTAATGGCGCCATATGTCGGTATTTGTCCTGTCCATGGAGTCGATCTCAAAGTGAAAATTCAGAATGATCTCAAAGTGACTTAAGATAATTATATTACCAATCATGATATCGAGAACCCATGGTATTTTCATGTTCCGAGGTTGCAGACGATGGCGGTAGCGTGAGAGTTCGCAGCAGCAGGCGGTTACCATAGGCATGCTTGGGCGTTCTCGTTAATAATTGTGCTGTCGGAGGTCAACTGAAGCGACCTCCAGTGCTTTACCGTTGCCCTCTGCGCCCTCGCGTGCTTGGTTGCTGCCGCCCCCGTCACTACCCTCGTCGACGCTAACACTCCGACGGCGGTTGGTCGGTCGACCTCCTTCTGCGTTTCTGGCATCACCGTCGTTTTCCATTGCTTATCTTCCTTCCATTGTTGACGGTCGACCTCTGAGATTTCCGAAATTGTGGATCCCGTTTTCACCAATTTCGTTTATTCCTTCACTCAATCTCAAATGGGACTTAAATGTGCTTTAATTGCAAGTTTACTTCCTAAATGCTGTCTCTNGTTTTGTTATGAATTATGTCTAACATTCACGAATACGTGAAGCAAAACATTTTTGTTTTTAAAAAATCATTTTGACTTTTGAATATATTTATGTAAATTTACATTACATACAATAAAACATTTTATTGAGTAGAATTTTTATTAGAGTATTCTGCTGAAAATATGAAGTGTGTTTCTTTGAATATAATTTTTCTTCCAGAGTTTATTTTTACTAGTTAAGCGATTCTATTCAAATATACTGAGTTTCGCAATGAAGAAATTTCGATTGTCTTTTTATTTTCTTAGTAAACAACTCCTTCACTGTACTATATGTCTTAATTATAGACAATCATTACAACTGCAGAATTATTAGTTCACAATTCTTCCTTTATTACATTTGATTACTTGATTGTCAACGTTTCGTGGCGTGTTGACCTCTTCAGCAAACTTGGATTGTATGAAGATAATCAGTTACATGTCACATTAGTCATATTAATCACATTAAAACCAGTTACATTTCAGTTACATATCACATTAAAATTTAAAATATTCTGGAAGGTTGACAGTTCAACCTTCTCTGTCAAGTAGTTCATTAAAGCCCTGATAAGCGTTAAATGTTCGAGTCGTATGTCGTCTTCGTGCGTGAAATTGCGAGTGAACGCTCTAACCGACTTAAACTTAGTTATTCCCGTTCTGATATCCTTTCAAGTTAGTATAGTTCCGAGAAAGTGATTTTAACATTATAGATATTACAGGTCTTGGCACTTTCGATGCTGTATTCCGCATCCATATTTAGACTGAATACCTAAATTGACCTTAAATTCCTCTTGTTGTTTTTTCATTTTACTTCTAATACTTCGCGATGTCACGTCGTGCGGTTAGACGCAGGTGTCAAGTGCCAAAACGTTTTCATCCGCTCTGGAATATAAAACGCGTCAAAAAATAAAGTAATAATATCAAATTTTGAGTCAATATGATTGATATTTAGAGACCCATGAAGTCAAAAATGTTTTTTTTCTCTTCTAATATATGAATTTCTTTATACGTAACTTTTTTCAGATTAATCAATCACTTTGTCATTAACTGCTTAATCACTTCGTATTCTATAATTTTTATGATTCATTCAAAGGCTAATTCAATGTAAATTGTATGAAATAGTAACAAATTATTATTCATATATCTCATTTTATGGTAACATATCGAATTAACAAAAACAAATTAAAATTAAATTTTATAAATTATTTTTTCTCATTAAATTTAAATTCAAATATTTGATTTTTTAAATTGAAATAAAAAAATATTGATACATGGTTTTTTATTACAATTATTTTCTACATTCTCTTATTTAATTTGATTTTTTCATTTAAGGAACATCCAATTTGGAATCAAACCAGTCAAATTATTCTTATGCATATATTTCTTCCGTGTACTCTACACGTGGGGAAGATATGTGATAACTCGCTGTGTTCAACTCCTTACAAAATTAATAACTATTGTTTCTTATTATCCGGGGATTGTTTATTAATGATTGTGTTAGTAGTTCTTTACAAATGAATCTCGTTGTTTTATTGTGAAAACATTTTAGCAAGTGATCTAGCAGGCAGTTTCACCTTTGAAGTGTGTCATAGATAAATCATAAGTTTTCTTGAAACCACTGCATTGAATTGAACGTCGACACAATGATTTCTTGTCGTCCTTTGTTTTCGTTTGATGGAGGAGCTTTAGCAGGCATTAAAAGTTCCATTAAGTTGCGTCAAAGAGCTTTTGGTTAGAAGAGACATAACAGAAAGTGAAGGCTACAGAGTTGACGGAACATGCTAAACCTCTTGTGTTGTACAATTACTCACCTACGATACAAACGTTTCAGGTTAAGCTCTCCTTTTGTGACTTCATCTCCCTCTTCTCAGCATAGAGGATTCCGTACTTTGGCGTTTCCTTCTCAAACAAGAGTATGTGTGAATGAGTTCTATTATACTATTCCAGTTATTATCACTCTTGTGAACAGAAAATAGTTTAGAAAGTTGATGTGTTATGAAGGCTTATTTAATTCAAGTTTTTCATGGTAGTGTGAATGTATCGCATTATTAGACAATATACCTATGAATATATCTGTGAACGAAAATAGAATTGTGTTTGAATATTGTTTATATTTATGGAGGCAAGGATTTGAGTGCAGTTTGCTTCTGGAAACTACACAAAGTGAACAACGAGAAATCTCGCTTATTTTCTACTAAAATTCCTTTAGTTTCGGGATATTTTAAATAAAGTTTAAAATTGAGTTATTGTAACCGTCATTTATTCAAATAGTACCACAAATGATCTCCTGTGATCTTGTAAGGCATTGGTGCTACATATCGATCAATTCTTTGAAGACTTCTCTTCCATTGACTGATGTAACGTTTTGACAAAGCATTGAACTAGCGTTAATATTCATTTTTTACTCTTTTTCTAGAAGCATGTCTAATTGTTTCTGTCTGGATGTTAACATAAGTATTTTTCGTGTTGATTGGACGGCTTTCAGGAGAAAAAATTCATTACGTTTCAAAACCATGTCTCGTGTCGCCACTCTTTTTTCCTTCGTCCATCGCTCGGAGCAATGTTGTCTCTGTGAATAAATCCATGCTCATCACAAGATTTACGATGTGCATGCCTGACGTTGCGGAAAGTTTTTCAATTGTATTTTAACATTTCCTCATGATGGAGCATGGAGTTACTTGTGGCAATGGAAATATGCTACAAATTGGCTAAGGCTGCGATAAGATTGAGGAAAATGACTGTGCCTCACGTGCATGAGAGAGTAATATGAGCTTCTCTTTTGAGAGAGAGAAGGAAATTTCTGACAGTGTGAGATTGCTTTTTAAGAGGGTTACGTTCGTTGTATTTTGTTTCCCAGACGAAAGGGACACTTGCAAAACTTGTAATCCACCCCTTCTAACTGTGGATCGTGTCTCACCATTAGCTCTAGAATACTCAGGAAATGGGAACGTGTACCCGTAGTCTGTCTGATGGCAATGTTTGTGTGTGCTTATTTACATTGTGTGTGCTGATTATGTGCACATACTGTCCGAGAAGAGTGCAGTAATATTAATACAACTCCCTAAAACTTCCGCGACCAAACTCGTCTGGGCGCAACAATCAAACTGATAAGGTAGCAAAAACAGACCCGTCCAGAAACTCTCCGAATTACGGCTATCCAAACTAAGTTCGGTTGTAGGTTCCGGACCATTTTTGTTATTGTGTGTATTAGATTAAGGTATTACACACGTGTTGACTAAAATAGTGTGTTCAATCCTTATCGAAATATTTACTAAGGTAGTTTTAAATTAACGAAGAATTCTTAATATATTTATTGTTACTTTGATCAATGATTGCGTCAAATTAAAATGTGATAATTACTGTAGATTTTCACTGAACCTTTAGTATCGAAAGCTCCCTACCGCCCCCTCCACATCTCTACGCTTGTATATATAGTCATCAACTGTGCTCCGAAATTGAGGCGCATACCTTGATGCCCAAAAGTGTTCGCTAATCCCATAAGCGAAATTGAGCCGTGAGTCCAGTACGTACTGCCGGCCACAGGAACCCGAGAACGCTGCTGTTTTTCTGACATGCGTAATTCCTTCCTCTTTCCTCCTCAGATTTGGGAAGCAGACTTTGCAAAGTTGTGGGGGACAACAAACACCTGCGAAAACTATCATTCGCGTTCCAACGAACCATGTCCTTCGCCACATCCCAACATATTCTTATTTACAAATATTTTTAAATCTTCGCATGTAATTGTATATGTAAGACTAACAATGTTTCTAGAAGTGAAGTATCGATAAGTCGAAAAGAAATTTGAATACGCCAGGCCTTTTTGAACACCAAAATTATTCAGTTAAGGAATGGTGAAATTGACCTAATAAATTTCATGTGTAGAATGTATACTGAATGAAAGAATATGTACTGAATGATTTTTTTAAAATAATGGAAGAAATGTAAATTATTTGTACATAATTATTAATTATTCTTTTAAATGCCTCGTAACGTATGGACACATTGTTGTCATTACACCCCTTTTTCAATTTGCTATGCTTTAGACGTTTTTAACTTTGTTAACTGGATAATTTCGTGAGAATATTTAAAACTGACGAGGCTGCTGAAGTCCTCCAAATTATCTCATAGTGCTCAGAGTAAAATAATTTAAATTTATTTGTAAAGATGTGAAATATAGTTTCTGCAAAGGGAACATTAAAACAATCATTTGAAATTAGTTTGAACAAAACTTAACTTTTGTCATTAGGAATATAATACTCGTACCTTAATAATTTACATGTCCCTTGCTTCTTTTGCATAGCTTACTCAATTATGTCTTTCATGTCTGAAACTAAATTTGTTCGACTATGTTTCTTTTGGATTGTAAATTCTATTTCAGTATTTTAATTTTCTATTTTCTATTTGCTCTTATTATTTAATTTTATATATTTAATTCCTTTGTGTGTGTATAACTATTGTTTTCATAACTTGGAAGAAAAATATATAATTTGGTTTTGGTGTTATTGCTATTAAATCACTTTAATTTCCACATTGACTGCCAGACCTATTTATCCTGCATTCAAATGAGTACGAGTTTAACGTAGGGCCTAAGGCCGTATTAATAGTCGGTACTCTGATTAGACATTACTTAAGAGCGTATCACGTGAGAATCGTCTCAAGACTCAATAGTGCCTATTCAATAAAATTTTCTTGAAAATGTATCAGGTGAGTAGAGATCATTTGAGTAGCTCTCATGTGAGCAAATCGGTATTCAGCAGAAACGAAATCTGAGACACAATTCATGTTTCGGTACCAATATTACCAGGCATGGAGAAATTGTTCCATCGTAATTAACTCTGATATCTTGAAATTGACGTCAAGCCTGCATTTTCGGAGCTATTTCATCTTGCTCAACTATTATGAGAAACGAGAGAAAATATGCTATCGTGCATTCGTATGTAATAAATTAGCTATGTATGTATAAAATTATTTGAAAATTCAAATTTAATTAATATATTAAAATAAATCATTAAAATGATGGATCAACAAGTAAAAGGCTTGATATAATATTTTAGACGGGTTGGTGGACTAAATTTTTTAATTTACACATTTTGAGTGTTTATTCCAGGCATTATCTGGTAGATGTGTTTCATAAAAAGTTAATTAATTAATGAGTTAATTATCTTGACGACATAAAATAAATAACAAGGACATTAAATAAATATAAAAATAGTACTATAGAAAAATAATAAATAAATTAATTTATTGTCAAAAAGCAGTACAAACTGCATACGACCACGTGGAGGACGTTAAAATAAATTAATTTACTATAATAAATATGTTTTCATTAATTAGTACGAAAATTTTTAAGATGATACGTTAATAATTTATTATTGCCGAGAATGTGTTTGAGAATAAATAATTTTGAAGTGCAATAGTCAACTGAGTTCTCTTATAATACCAATTGGTTTCATAATAAGAAATATAAACAAACATAATTCATGTTCTAGAAATATAACGTTTCAAAAATGTTTCATTTCATTTTCATAACAACCAGTAACTTAAAAAAAGTAGGAATGATTATGCATGTGTTTTTTGTATCAGAAATGAAACAAGAGAATTTGCTAATTCCGTCAGTACTGTTAATACTTAATACTCCTATATAACAATCAAAGGAATGCACAAGCATCTATATTTTTCAGAAAGTTGATTAATTTTTATTATTAACTCCCTTTTTCCCCAGCAAAAATATAAATACATATACAATTTTTTTCTTTGAAAATTTTTCTTCAGTTGATGAAAAATCGAAAATGACACCTTTGTTATGTGAACTTACTTTAAGATGATTTCACGGAACAAACTTTTATTTTATATAAAATACTGAAAGTTACCAACAAATATATGCCCTATCTAAAGGTAGTAGCATGTGATAAATCGTTATATAAGGTAGAATGTGATAAATTGTTCAAACCTTAAATATAACTAGAGCAAATTCTTTAATAGATAGCAATTGAGAAAATGGAATTATCATCGGACATAAGTATTACAACAAAACTATTAACTCTTCTTTTATCATCAAAATTTAAAGAAGTGAAAAAATTCCGGGAAAAGAACTTTCATGAAATAAAAACCTGGAGACTAAATTTAAAATATATATGTGACTAATATAATATGCAATACGTATATCTTATAAACAAAACATCTTATTATTGGGATAATTTATTCTCTAGTTCCATCACACTAAAATTATCACAACGACCAGTCTTGACAATATAGCACATTGTAGGTTTGGGACAATTACAATAAAATACATAAATAAATAAAGGTAAAACGTTCTACAAAATAAAATTTGATGATCTCAATATTGATATATGAATACTCTACTTACAAAGCATGTTTCCATAAATAATACAACACGATTAGAACAAAATCAGCAGAACCTTTGAGCTCAAACCAAAATTATATATTTATGCACATTTTAACAGTATTTTATCATTTAGCGTTCTAATAAATCCATTTTTACTATACAACCGAAACGGTTTTTTCCTTATAATTTTCTAACTGCAAGAGCTAGTGCGTTAGGAGTCGTATCGTAAGTGCTCTCTCGTCGGAACATGACTGATACTCTCTCAAATGGCTAGTCCTTGCCCAGGAAAGGTCTGCTCATTCGACTATTGAACAGCACAAAATTGAATGATTTCTTGAGATTCTATTAATCAAACTGGCACCAAGCGTGTCTCGAGACATCGAAATCACATCTCAAGAGGAGTCTCGAGATTCGTTTCAACAGCTATGCTCAACTGAGAAAAGATTCAAGTGTAAGACATAACCAGTCCCAAAACTATTTTCAAGAATCGTTTATTGAACAAGATCTTAATTGAAGACTATAGTCACCTGATGTTACTCAGCTGAAACCTGACTATTAATACAGGCCTAAGTGTACAGAACGTCACAATAACTTCTCGCTCCGAGTCCAAATAATCCCGAAGCTGAATTCTCCGCAACCCTCATGAGTTATACCTGTACCCGAAATAGACGATCTTACATGTCCACTGGACGAGTGGAGAAATATTCTTATTTGGCACAACTGAGCATAGCAATTTGATGTCCATCTGTTCAAATTACGAAGCCCGGTAACTTGTGAATATTTTTTCGAATGAATAGACTGTTGACGTTGGTCAACTCCTTCATGCATGTGTATATAGGTTAAAAGATTAGCGGTACATATTCTCTGTTGATTTTAGTTGTATCTGTTCTCAAATATGCTACCTCCTGACATGACATCATCCTACCTCTTCCGGTGAAATACCCACATTCTCTTACACCACCATGGTCCCTCATTCAACCAACTACCGACTCTCGACTATCTAAACTTCCAAAGCAGGACACTCCTGCTGCTGTGTACCAACAGAACTTCAGAGAAATGAGAGCTATGTATTCCAATCACACATTCATATACACCGATGGTTCATCCATGAACGTTCATGGTTCATCCATCGTTTTGCAGCGTGTACACTGCGGAGAAATATGCTATCCTTCAGGTGCTCTAGTTCATTCAGCTATCTTCAATACGGCGTGTGGTTCTATGCACAACTATGTGGTTTTTAATAGTGCTATGTGGTCAGTGTCTTCACTCGACACTTCAGATATCCTGAAAATTGACTATTCAGAATCTAATAAGCCATCTAGCAGTTTTAAGATAGTTCTTTGTTGGGTTGCTGGGTATGTGGTATTGGTAATGAAGAAACTAATGAGGCAGCGAAGCGGGGAACACAGAAAGCAGTTCAACCGTCCCCACGTCATACACAAATCTTGCCAATAGATCGTCTATTTTTAAGACATGCAGACCCAGTGGGAAAATTGCGCCTTAGAGCTAAGGAAGGTAAAAGACTGTTAAGACCTAACAGTCTTCATCCCATGCGATCAGACGTGAAGAAGTGGTCCTTACACGTCTTCGTATTGACCACTGCTATCTTACCCATGATTATCTCTTAGGCGGTGAACTTCCCCCCCATCTGAGACTTGCAACACAGTACTTACCGTGGAGCACTTTCTTTTGGAGTGTCTCGAATATAATACAAGCCGACAGACACGATGTACCCATCAGCTTGAACGTTATGCTTGGGCAAAAAGAACCGACTCAGATATGTCTTTTTAGATTCCTTCAGGAATGTGACCTTTGGCACAGTATCTGATATTTATTTATATGTCAGGACTTAAATTCATAAATGGATTTGTCTAACCTTTCGACTTGGTTCCATGCAAATCGTCTCATTGTAAACACTGACAAAACAGTGTCTGTCATTTCACAATAATATCACAAAATCTTTACCCCAGGTTTCTCTTTCCTTAAACGGAACACAATTAAAAACTGTTACGAATACAAAATTCTTAGGTCTCCATATTCAAGACAACCTGAAATGGAATTGTCACGTTGACAATCTTAATTCCCAATTAAGCAAATTGTGTTACGCATCCGAATCTTAGTTAACGCAGTTAGTCCACTTATTTCCCGTTGCGTATATTTTGCAAAAGTTTACTCCCATTTACGTTACGGCATTACCTTCTGTGGCAATTCCGGTCAGAGTATTCAAACTTTCAGAATTCAGAAGAGAATAGTTCGGATAATTTGTAAATCTCACCCCCGAAACTCTTGTAAACCTTTATTCAAGGAATTAAATATCTTAACACTTCCCTGCATTTATATTTATGAAACGGTCGTGTTTGTTAAGACCGAATTACTGAAGTGCCACCCTTGCTTCATGCGAAACAGTCTCGTTCACGAACACAATACTCGCAATAGGGATAATATTCATCGCCTAGGGTGTCAACCACTCTTTGCCAAAAACGACCGCATCATTCGGGAATCGTTCTATGTAATTCCCTGCCCAAGAATATAAAAGACATTATGAAATTGAATATCTTCAAATCCGCGGTTAAAAACTACCTCCTGCACCAGTGCTTCTACACTNAATAAAAGTTAAATCCATCGTGTACTTTATCACGCCATTGCTGTAGTACTTTTTAAATAACTTATATCAATTTAAAAAAACTAGGCTTTATCTAGAGGCGTGTTTATTGTAATAATACATCGTGAATTTAGTGTTATTTCAATTCTTATGATTTTTTAAACACTATACTCAGAATAATCGATAATATTTTTTACATGTATAGTTTTTGAGTTAAATTAGAAACATATTGACTTTCTATTAGTATTATAACTCGTCGCTAACTTTTCATCTTATCTAATAATTTTTGCTGAAATTTTTGAATCCGCCTCTGCCTTAGGGCCCTTGATCGGAATTGATGGGATGGTACCTTGCTTGCTTTCGGAGAGTAAATTAGTTTGTCCTTCACGTGGTCCTACGCAGTTTGTACTGTTTTTTGTCAATAAATTTATTACAAACCAAATATCTTCGCTTTTGAATCTACAAGAGCTTTATTTGCTCCTTTAAATTGTTTATGTAATTTTTTTTTCAAAGACATCGGCTAAATAACTCAAAAGTGCATTAGGATCGCCCGTTAACAAATTTTTCATTTCAGGATTTTCCGCTTAAAACTCTCTAAGAATATTGAAAAGCTCCATAATTTTTTCAAGCAGTTCCCTTTCGAAATTTATATTCAGTGTGAAGTATAAGTCTCAAATGGTCTTCATTTTATTCTTCACAAAATAACTTGAAGAGACGTTCACATTTGGCACTAGCTTTAATATCATTGATCACTTTATAACTAAATTTAGTACTTCATTTAGAACAGGTGAAATGTTTTGTAGCTACCAGGTTTTCCCTGTGAATAACGCAATGCACAAGAAGCATTTCTGAATTCTCAACTTTCATCAATTTTAATCAACCATTTTTCTTCCTATCATAATGGGAGCATCATCTGCAGCACAAGAAGTTGTATTTTTCATTGGTATATTATTGACATGTAAGTATTTTTTTAGTTTACTATATTTATCTTTAGAAGTAGTAGTGCTTTCCAATAATTTACAGAACAACATTTCTTCAGCAAAATCACCTTTATCAATATATCTTACGTAAGCTATAAGTACGGCCTTACTGTCTCTCAAAGTTGATTCATCCAATGCAGCGAGAATTTTCTTGTTTTCAGCTTTTCAACAAGTTGTATTTCAATATCCTTTCTCATTTGGTCTATTCTTCTGCTAACAGTATTGTTACTTAGTGGCTTAGTCTTTGTCATCTTTTTCAAGAACCGGTTTAAGAAATATTCAAATTGGTGGTTTGATTAAATTCTCTCCTATAGTATGACTTTTCCAAGATTTAGCGATGAGTAATGAAATTTGATAACTAGCCTTAAGAGTACGATTGAGTTGCATTATGAGCAGTACCCCTCTGCAGAAGCCTTTTTCATTTGACATATTTTTCTGGAAAATGATGCTTCTAAAACCGAAATTAATAAAAATTCCCAAATAAATATATATACCATATACATATCACTTCTATTTGTAAAATGTATATATTTAAAAAAAAACGAGACTTTTACAACAATTTTTCGAATACTTATTTCAAATTAACACCAACGGTGAATGCTGAGCGTTACTGTGAAACACAGCAGAAACTAAGATCCCGGCCTAATATAACCAGTAGTTAAACTTTAACGTCTAACAATGAAATTACGGCTACTAACATGGCGGTCAGAGTTACTTATACTGGATGTATATCCAGTGCCAATAGCTACTGAGAGTCGCCATGTGGTTAACTTAAACTCTGGAAGTGTTTATTTTCGAATTGCCCCCCTCAACAATCGAATTGCCCCCCTGTGGGGCGTGGGGCCCACGTTGAGAAACACTGCTCCATCTCAATGGAACCGAAAAGTAGGGTTTCGAATCTAATATCTCGATTTGAACGAGTTTACATGAGGTAAATTATTGAATATTCGGTTCGTATGAAAAAACAATTCGTTGTTATGAAGTTCGATCATTCAGGTATTTCAACTGCATACTTCTTCGCTGTTGATTTAATTGTTCTTGGCGTTATTGTGACGATTGTGCTGCTCTTCTTCTTCACGATTCAACTCGTAAGATTTCAAGTCTTTCTTCCCGCTGATCAGCCAATTCTTCTGCTCGCCTGTGAGAAGTTCTGACTCTAACACGTTCATTTTCGTCTAAACATTCTTCATCCGTGCGGTTTGATCTCCTTTGACGTTTCGTGATTTCTTGTCGAGAACCGCGGCCTATGTTCGAACGTGTGTGAGGCATTACAGATGATTAAATAATGTGGTACACGATACCGTGGATACCGTGCCATAATGTGATCTCAAATTAACGGCACAGTTTAAAAATCTCATTAACCCTAAAACATCTCGAGGAGTAAAATTCTTTTTTTACTATTCACAGTTGTGATATCTATATTATAAGCATATAAATACACTTTCGTATTCGAATGCAACGTTGTGTAAAAATTTCAAGTCAATCGACCGACTTCTTTTCTAGCTTTGTGAACACGAACATACGCAGGCTCAATTTTATATATAAGATAACGATATTAAAAATATTGAATATATATCATTAAATATTGAAAATAATTTATCATTAATTTTTTGCAGTGTGCGAAGTTACACAAATTTTTTTCGTATGTTGCAAATGAGTTACCGGATATTTATGTATTATGGAATATTGCATCTTTTGAAACTACTTAGGAAACCCTATCGCATCATATATGCCGATGAGGTTTCAAGTGGCATCGGAATACGTTTTGGCGATTCCAGTGGGATGTGAGTTGTATAGTCTTGTGTCTGCGTCCATATCCCCAACTTTGTGCAAATTCAATAACTGAGTAACTTACGTCCTCCTCGACGACGGTGCGATTCCTCAGTCGGAAGACGAGTTAGAGAAGAAAACAGTTGGATAGCTGTCTTCGCGCACGAAACAAAGTAAAAAGTAGTGGCGCAAGACTATTGCATATTCTTTCTTATATATTTTGAAGACCGTCTGTAGTATAGAAACTATAGAAATCAAGTTTATGATGCAAAATAGTATTTGTACAAATTTACAAACATTTTAATCATATCAATCAAAAAAGAAAATTATTTTCCGGGCTAAGTAGCTGTGGTCTTATTTGGATTTCTGCAGACGTTCCGCTTACAGCTGCGGTTTGCTTCTGTGGGGATGTTGCTTATGAGGACGGAGAGTTCGGATGGAAGCGTGGGAAGCAACTGACCTAGCTGTAAGCGAAACGTGTGGAGAAATCCAATGGAGACCACGGCTACTTAGCCCGGAAAATAGTTCTTGTTGGTCATTTCAGCCGTGAAAGCCTTCATTCATTTATCATATTATCAGTGTTTAAATAAAGCAAATTGTTGAAAGTAATTATGTTGGTACCTGCAAGTTAAATAGTGCATTCGTAGAATTGTTGCAGAAAAGAATCGTTATCAAAATCAACGAGATTCCGTCACAATCTCGCGATCGAATTGTTTTCATTTACAATACTTTCTCTGCACTACAAATAAAAGAAAATAAAAAAAAAAATTTTCGGGCTCGGAGAATCTTAATACTTATTATCTTTGGGATCTTACTATGAAATTTCGTGAATATTATTTCAATGCATTTTGCGATATATCCGTCCTGTAAGTGGAATAACATGTGTTACGTTAATATTATTTTTTTGGACGTACGATTGTGCAAACTTGAATCTGTACTGAGTTTTCTGTTCTTATGTCAATTTTGTCATTGTAATAACTTACTAGTTACCTCTGTTCTTTGGAAGTCGTACAATTCTAAACTGAAACTAGTAATTCCGTCAGCAGTTTTTTTTGTGACAATTCATTTCTTTTGTTAAAAAAGATAATTTAAAGTGTATTATCAAAAAATAAACAGTATTTAAATACAAAAGAGTTGCGACGTCTTATTTGAGCAACCTCTTCCGTGGCCGGTGCAATGGTAGAGCGCGGCTAAAGCTCTGTTGAGGTGACAGGGGCAGATGTTGCATCACTTTGCTCGCTGCCAATCCCATTGCAGACGTCGTCATGTCGTTAAAAAACGGCTGTGGAGGAGGAGCGCTTGGTAGTTCCTGAAAGTTTTGCGAAGCTACAACATCAGGTTACTGAATGTACAAGGCCCATTATGTCCTATAAATATTTGATCCAAACGTGCTACTGCTGATATATTTCATATAGTATGTTGCGTGATTTCATGTATTTTTTCCTATGTAGTATTATGACCCTCCGAAACGGAACTTACTTACCCTACCGAGACAAATATTGGTCGTCTTAATATATAGAATATTAGTGTATGGAATTCTACTCCTTACGGATGCCGTTGTAGAGACTAGCGGTTCCGAGGTGCGCGTTGACGGCCGCCGCAACCATCCGGGGACGCTACCAGCCATAAACTGGCTGCATTGGTACATAGGCTTCACAGGCAGGGCGATACTTGGGCGACGCTTGTGTAGTGCGGCATTACTGCGTCCTCCGTCGGTATTACCTTCTCCGCCAAACGTCGGTGAGCCGCCACGTGACCGCGACGTCGGTGGCGTCGGATCCGACAGAGGCGACATGAAGTATGATGGCGACGTAGGTGATGTTGATTGCGATTGCTGCGACGGCGGTGATGGTGATAGTGGTGTTGGTGGCGGCGACACCTGCTGCTGGTGCTGGAATAGTGGTAGAGGAGACTGTGGATGTGATTGCGATGGTGGAGGCGATGAAAGAGGAGGAGAAATCGTACGTATTTCCTCCTGCCTCGACAAGCTGCTGACTTTGGAATGCTTCGACCGAGTAGCCAATCCAGCCCTGGAGGATGCCATCATCGCTTTGAATGGTCCGGGTGCCGGCTTAGTCGTTGCGCTGAGACCGACTCTCGGAGTGACAGATGTGGTTTTAGAGGGTCCCAGGTAATGCTTGGGGGCTTGTCCTGGAGACTTGTTGACCATCCACGCCTTTGCGGTGCCGTAATTGTTCTTGTTAATTGGGTTGTGCGAAGATTCGATGCCAAGCTTTCCAGATACTTTAGTGTATTGTTTCTTGGACGATACCGTTTCTGACACTGAGGCAAGGAGGATATGAGGCTGGATCATGCGAGTGATGGAGCGCCGTCTTGCGACTCCAGGTCGCTTGGGACGGCGATGTGGTTGGGTTCCTGATACCTCTGGTGATGTCCCTTTTCGTTGCGCCCGAGTTGGTGGCACCGCCACCGCTACAGGGGCACCTGGTAATAGAATGAAAGCATGACTGGATAATTGATTCAGAATTATGAGAATCTAGTACTTTACATATAATCTATGTAATACTGATGTACTTTGAAATCTATTTCAAATGTACACATCTTTTCCATCTAGTAGTTACGAAAAATATTAATATATTTCGGAAAATACAGATAATTTTTCTACCATGTTACTTTTAAAAATATATGTTGATCAGATTTCCGTCTGAATATTTAGTTGTTCGAAATGCTTAAAGATTGTAGATCATACTTTTCTTGCCTTTTTCGTTAATGGTACTGTTAAAGAAAAATGGAAATTCTATTGTAGTATAGGGATATTGTATTTGGGAGTAACTTAACACCGCAAACTCATTGTTTCATTGATTCATTTTTATTTCTGCCTTATGAAGTAAGTTTTGTGTGTAGTACGATCTCAGTGCTAAGAACTGAGATGTTATGGTTCGTACTGGTAGAGCCATGGCGTACCACAAGGGCGCGAAGTTTCACTGTCTGTTTGGCAAGTTCTGGGAGATTATTGTAGAGAAAGAAGTTTTGTCGTACCTGTTACCTCCGGTGGCGTCGTTTGTGCTATGGACGTCATGGATATCATGTCATCAGCGCAGAAGACACCGTTAATATTTGACTGCGGACACGAGAGACTGCCGCCTTTAGTGACACCAGTGTCGATCGGCGGGCGGGCGTTGCAGGTGGGCTGCCGGTGTACGCTCGACACACTGCTGATGCTGCCGGCTTGTTTCAACACGCGGCTCATCGGCACGGTTATCGAGCGAACCTTCCCGCACGCAGCCGCCGCTGCTACCGCCTGCTCACGTCTCTTGGTGACGTCATACGCGTTGCCGATGCTGATTTCGTTTTTGGGCCCTTTTACCTATCGCATTGTTGTGGTACGCCGCTGCCGATGACCAGGAAACAGTTCGGTGGATTCCCTTACTTTAACTTGAGCTTGGAATATGTTGGTTCTCACATTAACCTCTACGTTAACTTGAGGTTGGTATTTGACATGATCGTCATCAAGTCGACACGAAATTTAAGGATTCTACTTCTTTGAGGTATTGTTTATATTCCTTCTAATCGAGAGGAGTGATGTTATAAATACTGAGATATTCGAAGGATCATTTCGTACTTTGGTTTGATATCATAACGATTTAAATGAATGGAAAGAAGATCTAGTCTAGCTGCCAATATTCTTGCGTGTAATCTTTTTGATCGCATTATTGTTATTTGTGTTGGTTGTGCCACTTATCTTACAGTGCGTACTCTTAAAGTAATGATATCAGATTTGCATCCGAAACAAAGTCGTTGTGCTAGAATCATTGTTTACTGGTTGGAAAAATCTTTCTGTGGTACAAATACTGAACATACAAATACACTCAAACATAAACATACAAATAAATTTCGGTATTTTATATTAGTTTTAGATGGGTTTAAAAACACATTAGTATTACAGGATTATTTTAATTTTTACGTGTTACATTATTATAATTTTAACATTTGATAATTTTCGTATCAATGTGAGTATTAACATATCATTAGAATATTAATGGATTTTTTGGTATCGAATAAATTTGTTAGCAATTATGGCTTTCTTTGTAACTTCCAATTTCAATAAACCACGATGAAGCAGGTGTGCACTTGTGTCATCGAAGTGATGCTAAGAGAAACTTTAAGGTAAGCTACTGTCTTGGGAATTTTCTATTAGTAGTGACATCTTCGCCACCGACTCTACTTGAAACCTTTTGATCTGTCCAACCCAATCCGTGACTTTGGTGTAGTCGGTGAAAAGATAACCTCCCTAATATCTTGCCTAAGATTTTTCTATCTCATGAGGTTAACTTATTTTGGAATTTTGTGACTGATGTATTGATATGTTTGTAATTTTTTTCTTAAAATGAAGTCTTTTTTGTTTTTCTAATCGATTCATTTGTTTTTAATGTACATTTATAATTCCGATAATGTTTTGCTATGATTTGTTGAGCGTCATGGAATTATTCCTGTTAATATTCATACCGCACACCTAATGCTTTTCTCCCTCCAAATTGACGGAAGGAACATAATGCTTTGCTGTATTCCCGGACACGTGGGAATCAGAGGAAATGAGGAAGCAGACGTTTCCGCGAAGGCGACATACCTCAAGATTCGCGTGGATTTCTTCTCTATTCGAAAAAGGAATCTCCTAAATTCCATCAAGACAAGGATTCTGAGTGAATAGAAAAATGAGTGGTTGACTGTTGAAGGGAATAAGCTCCGACTTGTCAAATCCTCTGTTAAATCATGGAGCAGGTCCTGTAGGTCTGCCAGGCGCGAGGTGGTCTTGCTGACCCGCCTGTCCATAGGATATTGTCCTCTCACTCATCGGTATCTCTTATTACTTGATGATGAACCCGTTTGTGAGGAGTGTAGCTCTTTGACAGTGCGTTACCTACTAATTGATTGCAGAAAATACACGAGAATACTCAGACAAATTGATCTGGCTGCAGATTTACCAACGATTCTAAAAAAATGAAACGGATGACGTTAATAAACTATTGAATTTTATGAGTAGATCGGGGCTCCTCTCACAAGTTCTCGAGAGGGTTTAATTGACATTTTTCTCTCCTTTTCCCTTCTTTCCTTTTATTCTTCCTTTCCGTAGTTTGAAAATTATAATTTTCAGAATTTATTTCATTTTCGATATAATATATTGTGTAACTGTTTCCTTTTCATTTCTCTCATCTTTGTATTTAGATATTTATTGAATTTAGGAGGGTTTTTTAATGGATATGGACGAAATATTCGGCGAGTCCCACACGCGGCGAGTACGACAGTTCCCTATGGTGCGAAACTGCATTTCCCCCCTCCTGCGAGGGCTCTAATGACCTTGATGTTGACGAGCCCTAAAACCCCACAAAAAATTCATACCTTTTTATAGGAAATTGGAGTACTTGTTTGTTCTCAAAATGTACGGGAAAATGGTTCGTTTGTTAAAAAAACATTTAGTATTGTAAGAAATAATTAGTTTCATGATTTTTGTAGACCTTGGCTATAAAGATAAGGGAATCTTATATTTCTAGAGCCCTTGTATCTTTCGAAAACAGAAGGCTGCGTTGAATGTGATGCGCAGAGCCTTGGAAGCCTGTGTAAATAATTTAAAGTTGGAATGGTCTGGTGGGTCTCACACATAATGAAAGAAACCTTTGTTTCTTTACCCACATTCAGACACCTTGGAAGTTTATAAGGAACATTTGGTTATGGACATTTCGTAAACCCTTGTAAGGGATGCGAGAAATCTTAATTTCGTCGGTTTGGAGAGACGACTAAAATAACTGTCTTTGGGAAATGGGATGCGTTGAAATATGTAAGGATGCACTGGCAATGTTGAAAGGAAATGGTGGTATGCTATGAGGCGAGTGATGGGAAAGGAGAAACATCTTTTGAAAATCCTTGTGAGGAATTCAGTTTGTAGAATGGAGCTCAGTTTGTAGAATTGAGAAGACGGTATTAATCTGCTTCTTGTAAAACGTCCCTTTTGCAGGAAGGAGACACACTTAGAATATTTTTGGACGAAGGGTCTGAATTTTAAAACCTAAACAAGACAAAAAGGTGGAAAGGAGTGGTGACAACACAAGTGTGCGCGCATAGACGTTGATGAAGGACAGTTACCGTCGTATAGCACGCGTGAGAGTTAAGTATTATTTCGCAGGGGGTAGAGAAATGTATTTTTCCTAATAGAATGAATAGACCATTGTGAGATAAGTCGCAAACCCTAGAATCGTAAAGTAGTAGTCAATGTATGAAAAATACGACATCACGAGCGAAGTAGTGTTAGTTGAAACAAGCTTCGTTATTGGTTGATAAACAACCACGTCACATAAATTTTAACCAATTGGAGGAAAGCCACGCGAGTGAAAAATTGTTGGGAATTGGTGAGGGCCAAAGACTTGTGGCAAATTGTGTCATTTATTGTGGTAGAATTATAATTGAAGAAAAGTTAATTATGAACAGTGATTTTACCAATACGATGAACGTTGGTAAAAAGATCCTAAACCTCAGTTATTTTCAAACGGACTCAGTCCTTACAAAGCGATTATTGTAGTGAAATTGTAAAATGTTTTGTAGTAGTTAGTGCATGTATTTTTGGGGGGATGTGAAAGTGGGAAAATGTGCAGTGTTATATTGTATTTATATGAAGAGCAAAATAATTAAACCAATGTTTATAATATCTGTGTTTTATTTTACGATGCATATTCCACGTACATAATGGGTCGAACCCTATTCCAAATTTTATCTCATTATATTAGGAGGACATCATGTATCGAGTGGGCTAGACAAGAGTTGCTATTAATTATTAACCCCCAAATTGAATTATATTACGTTATTTGTTGACAAACGTTTACGTTATTTTCTCAATTTCTGACATACTTTATCGTATTCTCTGTTCACAATTTTATGATTAATGGTGTTACATTCTGAACGTGAATTCGGAACTCTGATTTAGCGAAGAGAGTCTTCAGAAGCAGTTCAGATAGACAACTACAGAAGGAAAGACGTATGAGACAATAAAATATAATGATGTATCAGAAGTCGGTATAGTAAGAATTACGGAGTGTTTGAAAAGTCATTCAACCCAAGCCCCGTTGATTAAGAAAGTGAAATAACTGAATATTCGTATTATTATTCGTGACAACACGTCTTCGCTACATCGCGCGTTTAGGTAACAATAAGCCCTAGGAAAAATGAATTCCACTATTTTAGTCTAAGGCGAGCGAACTATATCATTCACACAGTTCCGTGAATGTAAATCGTTTGTGGAGGGTCAATATGACCTAAGAGAAGTATCAATTGCTTTTCCAGATTTGAAAGAACCAAAGAGAATGGTGTGATGTATCTCACCGGAGAATTGTCGGTTCAGTACTTTTTCTGTACACAGATAGTTGCGGTTGAACTATTCCAAGAAATAACCAGTTTCCTGTTAAATTTTGTGTTGGCTTGACCGAGTCTTTTTGCGGAGTCAGTTATGTTTCGCAGTGTCGTTTATGATTTATAGTTAGTAGTTACTGTATTTGTGCATTGTACTGTAAATATTTGGTAGTAATCTCTAATTTGAAATACAAATGTATGGAAATTCATGGGTATTTCTGACTATTTAGTACTCATCACATAGGACACATGCAGAGTTTTATGAAGACAAAAGCCAATTCTATCTTCCAGTACAATTTATTGCGAACATGCGTAAAATTTATCCAAAGAAATAGTTGAGAAATCCTACTTTCTTTTTAGCTACACTTCGAAATTATCAGTGTATGAAGTTAAGATAAATTTTATGAGGGTTGTAAATCCAAATGCCAGTACAAGTGCAACAGATAACACCACTTTCAAAGTTATGAATATTCTTTCTCTTCATGATTCTAAGATAATTTTTTAAATTTATATTTTATATTGTTTTATTTTTACATAATTTATACTATTAACTTGTATTAATTCAAATATTTTGTCATTGCATTCATATTTTGAGTAGCGTGTCAATGTAATATCGCAGGTTTATAGCATAATTCCTAAAGTGAGTATACAAACATAGAATGCTCTCGGAATTTCTTATTAACGAATTCAAATAAATTATCACTTTATGGAAAAGAGGATGTTTATTGGCGACTTGTACAGGTCCATACGACCAAAACAGTTTCCATTGCGGAGAGAGCTGGGTAAGTATAAATGTTTTATTCTTTCGTTTGTAGAACACGTAGTAGTTGTCATAATGTGTGAAGTCATATTTGCTCGAAGACAAAGAAGTGCAGTTAGTATGGTTGGATCTATTCAAGTAGAATGCGACACGAATGGTTTGGTTGTGGTTTTCCGTGCTTCGGGCGAGGGAGGAGGCGGAGGTGGTGGCGTTAATGGAGGTATGGATGGGATGCCTGACGTGTCTGCCTTGCTTTCCCAAGGTTGCAACCGCCGACAGAAGGCAACTGTGGTGCGCGATGTTCGCGGTGATGACGCATGACGTAGCGGAGATATGAGGTCTGGTGGGGACGTAGACTGTGGTGATAATGAGAGCCGTGGTGACGTGTGAGGCGATTGCGACGTTCGACGCGATGGTGGCGTTCGACACGTTGGTGATATTCGCCGCAGTGGTGACCTTCGTCGTGGCGACGTTCCTCGCGGTGATGTTCGTCTCGGTGATGTTCTTCGCGTTGGTGACTTTCGTCCAAGTGGTGACGTTCGTCGTGGTGACGTCTGTCTCGGCGACGTTCTTCGCGGTGGCGACGTTCTTCGCGGTGGCGACGTTCTTCGCGGTGGCGACGTTCTTCGCGGTGGCGACGTTCTTCGCGGTGGCGATGTTTGTCGTAGGGGTGATGTTCGTCGCGGTGGTGACGTTAGACCCAATTGTGACGTAAGACCCAGCAGAGACGACTGACCCGGTGGTGATGTGAAACGTGGCGGCGACGTGAGACGTGGTGGTGTCGTGTGACGAGTTGCTGACGTTTGCCGATGTGGTGACAAATGTGTTGGAGATGCATGTCTTGTGGATAGTTGCAACGTTTGTAACGTTAATGGTGGAGTTATTGGATTTGTGATTGACGTAATTGTAGTACGCAATGCTGTGTGTGGTTTGGCAGATAGTGGCGTTACGAGAGTTGTCGTCGGAGTCTGCGTCGACGTTTGCGGTGTCTCTAAAGACGGAAGGCAATGCTTTTGTGTTTGAGATGGTGGACACGAAGGAGATGTGGACGACGTTGACGAAGGATCCGTGGAGGAGAGCCCCGAAGACGGTCGGGATTCTGTAAGAGACGTTCGACCAGGCGACACATGCCTTCTCTCCTCGCGGTAGAGTGACGATTCTGTCAGTGACGCTGACGTTCTCATAAGCGTTAACGATCTGCGCTGTATACTTTCTGGAAGAGTGGAGGGGGAGGGTGTTCTCAGTGGATCGTTCTGTGGTTTGCTCAGTTGAGATAGAGCCAATATCTTGCGATTTGGTCGTGGAAGACCTGATTGTATGAACTTCTGAGACCTTGTCATTTCTGGAGAACTTGGTGGTGCGGGTGGTGTACGAGGTGGCAGAACTAAATCTGGTATATTTTCGCAACTGCGTTTTCCTAGACCAAACGGAGTCTGAATGATCGCTGTGGGAATAGAGGAGTAAGACTTGAAGTCGGAAAGGGACATTCTTGGTAATTGAGGAGAAATTAGAGGTTTCAATAGATTTCTGTCGATTGGTGTTTTGAAAGATGATGCAATTTTGTTCTCGACGGATGTTTTTGGGGAAGGAAGTGTCAACTTGGGAGAAGGTATTTTCGGCAAAGCAAATGTTGATCTTTGTGCGCTGGTTGATGCTTTGGGTGGCGTGGTCTTCAGTGGGCTGTTCTTGGTCGGAGTGGATTTGGGTGTCGCCGATGTGGCCCTGATGGATTTGGGGGAGGCGAGAGCAATACTGGACGGGGTTTTCGTTAGCTGAGCTGTTGGTCCTGTTGCTCCAGATGGGGCATAACCCGTAGCAGGCTTCTTGATTCCCTCTGCAATTGGCATATCGTTTGTGATTGGAGTAGATGATTTCGAAGAAGGGTGAGTCACTGTGGTTGAAGATTTTGTGAGGGGACATAATTTGCTGGTATCGACGTCCACGTTGCTCTGCTCGAGTCCTTTGTCCTTTGACGAACTTTCTTTCTCGGCATTTGCATCCATTTCGGGAGTTTTGCGGGTATGAGATGTGGTTGTAGTGGTGTTCACACGAGTTTGTGCGTGAGTATGGGCATGTGTGTGGTGTTTTGCGTGAGATCGACTGCGATGAGTTAACCGTTTTGGTCCACGAGAATGAACTCCAAACGATGTCGAGTGTTTTCTTATGGTGGATGCGTATCGAACAGTTGGTGCATCTGACGCGATGTGGGGTTTTCCTTTTGGTGGAATAATAGCAGGAGCGGATTTTTGACTTTCGGTATGGGCGTCCCTCTCTTTCGATGTTGGACGCTGCTTTGTTTGCTTCTGTTCTTGATTTGTGGCTGGTTTTGGTTCTGATTTCTTGATTTGTTTTTTGTTCTGCTTTCTGACAGTCCTCTTTACCTTTTTCGTAACAGATTTTCTGGTAATTTTCTTTGTAGTCTTTTGAGAACATTTCTTGGAAGGTTTTTGAGACGTCATCTCCGCAGCTTTCGGTTCCGGACTTATATCTGCTTCTATAATGTTTGGGGTTGTTGTAGGCAATTCGGTTGATAATCCTGATGAAAGTACGGTTGATATTGGTGTGGATAATATTTTTGTTTCTGTTGTTGTCTGTTGTATAGATGATTGATCTTGTGTCTCTTTCAACTGTCCAATAGTTTCTTGCGCATTTGGCTTTTGAGTTACACGTTTTCCTGTAGATTTTGCCGAGGATTTTGCTGCAGACTTTGCTTGTGGCTTTGACTTCTGCTTCGCCGTACGTTTTGTTGACTTTTGTGTTTGTTTCTGACTTGATTTCTGAGTAGATGTGGAAATTGATGTCTGTGGGGTTGCTACTTTCGGTGGAGGCTTCGATGGTGGCCTTAGTACAGGGGTTTGTATTACTTTTTGGTCCATCTTGACTGAGGTGTTGGATGTACTCATCCAGCAGTCTCTGGGTATCCCCATTCGCAGTCTGGACGCCCTGGTGTATTTGCATGGCTCTGGTGCATCCGGAACTAGCTCCCTCTGCGCAAGGTCCAAGGATTTCCCCTAGCGTCTATTCTGACCCCTCCTTACTCAGTTTGCGCTTACCCATCCGCCTCCACTCGCGCCTTCGCTACATGAGCATCGGTCTTTGGCAGTCCCGACCGGTTTTCGTTGCGGTTTGATTCGAATTCGCGAATTATTTGTGAGACGTCAGTCGTGTCGCATTTTTAGTGGTGAGGTGTTATCTTTTGCACTTCGTTCCAAAGTGATCTTTACATACTGGCATGTTTCTTTGATTCAAAATATTTATACATTTTTTCGCAGAATAAATTAGAAAACTTTTGTAAAACTCATGTATGCTCGGAAAATGTGTTTATGACTATGAGCGCTTGCGTGCTCTTATACCTTCGTGCTCTCAGTATTTAATTTCATCCATATGAATTCAATATTCAAATTTATTGACTCAAGTAGAATTATGTAATTAACTTGAAAATAATTTTATTGAATTACCCTTTGTCTACTAGAGACAAGCGGTTACGACATACACGAACCATCCTGACAGTGAACGTAAGGACGAAGTTTGCAAAATCGTTTCTCCGGCAAGCAGTCATCAGCGCAGGTGCTACGGATCATCTTACATGTGAGATATTTATCTCTTAAGTAGTTATTAAATCCTGTTGAATATTGCAGCATAAGTTCACTATGCATACTGTAACGTAACATGTATTCTCCGATTGCGCTACGGTATTATTCTCAACTGTGTGTTTTTTTGACAAAGTGTCAAACCGCAACGATTTCGGTCGAGTTGCGTCCATAGAATTCTGGAACATGTTGATTGGCAAGTATTAAATCCGCAGCTCCTAGTAGCGATGACGCTGTGGCGGTGTGCAGTTATCGTTTTTTTTTCAAGAACAGGTTGGCACTATGTATGTGAGAAAGTATGGAAGTTTGAATGAAGTGAATTTAGTTCTCTCTCAATACTGGAAAATTTAAGATTTCCAAAATGAATTTTAGGACAAAGTTCAAACCTTCGCAGTTATTCCATTTCGATTTACTAATTTTGATTTTATAAGATGTAGACTGTATTTCACTTACCTTGTTGTAAATGCTGCACCATGTATTTTTGCATTATTAAAAAAAAAAGTTTCAAAGTAATATTTCTGTCAAATAAGGTAAAATTTGTGAGATTTTTGGAATTTTATTTGTTAGTATAATGAGTAGAATTGAGAAACATAAGAATACCTGTTGGGAAAAGTATTTAGTTTTTCAAAAAACTGGATTATAGTGTCGTTTCTTGTCTCGATGAATAATTTATTTAGGGTTTGAGTACATCCTATTTTTTGTTCTTTTGACGGTAAAATATATTTATGTTATGAAGTTAAATGTTAAAAACGATATGTGAACCAACAAAATATGAAATTGTAATTCGCATACCGGGTGAAGAATAAGTACGTACTTGCTTGAGAATCGTTAAGTAATTTTGTAGTTCTGTCAATGATTCACTTTGTTTGACTGCTATGTGATTTATAAGAGTACTCACCACAAAGCCATAACACAATGCAAAAGTAGTAGTAAGATGTCATTATTACACGATGCACAAATTACAGTCTTGGTATTAACTTAAATATCGTACCCTTCCATATTGGTTTCGAATTCAAGTCGATTATAACGATTTGAGAGATTCCCTATGCTTTTTTCTCCGATAAAACTGCAAATTTTGTTGAAAGGTTTTTTTTTTTTTGAAATGATTCAAGGCGAAACACTAATTTTTCGAGTGACTGGTTTTCTTCAAGAATATTTGGGATCATTTATAAAAAGGATGTGCTCGCTATAGAGATTTAAGAACCAAAGAAAATTGTACTATTTGTGATTAGTGCCGCAAACGTCTTACAATTTTATTGGAATTTTGTAAGTATGTGTATATCCCTAAAACTGATTACATGTATTTTTTGAGCAATTCTCTGATATTGTCCTGAATAAATATTAAAATTGAAGCATTTACCTCCCTGTGAAGTAATACAAAGGGAGAGAGTTTGTGAGTGGCAGGAACTGGACCCTAAATTATTTTATCCGATTGTGTAGGAGGAACTTATACGTGGCTGGTGTCATGTTAACGAAAGGTTGTACACATTGGGTGAAGACGATTCCATTCGATTTATTGAAATTCAAGCCACTAGGTCTGTGAAGGGTGTTGGGGATCTTCTATTCATTTGTACAGCGTGCTACGGGCTCAACGGTGGACACGATTTCGATTCTTTCGCGGCACAATTTTGTCGTGACTCTACTGAAATGATTTTCGTGCTACGTACGTTCTTGTTCCACTTTGATGCATTTAGTTTGTTCGGAAATTTGTGAGATGAGATATAATATGTGAAGGGAATTGATAGTTTTGCGAGTAAGTGTGCTGCTAGAAATTAGAGTAGGCGCTTCCCAGAGCGAGTGTGGTGAAGGTGATCGCGGTATGGTCGGCTAGAGCGTGCCGTGCGGGGGGAGCCTTGCCTTGCGCACCTGGGACACCTCGAACATGTAACTGGCGACGAGTTTGATACCGTCGAGGAAATCGCTGACGCGGAGTGTCTCGTCCGCAGAGTGTGCGCCGCCTCCCGCTCCGAGCGGCAACACAACGAGTGACCGCGGACACAAGCGCTGCAGGAGAAGCACCACTTCCATGGAGCCTCCATCGCGGATGACATCCGGTTCCACCTGCACCAAAGGAATACCCAATAGTTTTCAAATTACTAGTGGGTATTATTTGTTTATAGATATAATAGTTTTATATATTATAGACATTATAGGTTTGTTATTTCCCTATATAATCTGCAAACAGCAAAACAAATTTATATAAGTCCGTTGAGAATGATTATTTTCAATTGTGATTAGAGGTATCATGTTTCTGCTATATTCATATTCGCGTTGGTTACAGACCTGATTAATTATTTTTTATATAATTTTTTGATGTAATAAAAAATTAAGCTTGCCCAACAATCGAAATCATTACTGTTAATTTTTCGACGGCCCAGTCCTTACAGACGGCGATTTCTTAAATATTTCCGTGAGAAATAATACCAAAGACTGTTCTCGCGTTTAACGGTTGGAGCTCGGATGCTCTTTGCGAAGTGACAGTCGTCAGATTGAGCTCGCCACTTAATATTGTTATGTTCCTCTTAATTCGAAAATAACTGTCTCAAGGTTTCGTTGCACTACTCCTCGACCTCCCATTAGTGACGGAAGACTTGCAGAGAACTCGAAGAGAGTGTATGAATTTTGTCATTGACATTTGTGTTAACATTATTGAGTCTTATCTAATTTTCCAGAGATATTTTCCTTGCGAAAAAATGTAAAATTCCGTCAGTGAAGTATTTTGATTTTTTATTATTCAAACTTATTCATGTGTTCGCTTCTAGTTCTGGAAGGAGTTAGGATCCTATTGTAGTCGATAGTGTTACGAAATAGGAGAAATTGTTAGAAACCTGAAGCGCTAATACCTTTACTGCTACTAAATGATTTCATGATCTGGTTTAATAATATAGCTGTCCAGATCCTATTCTCCTTGCTGGAGATTCACGAATAAAAGCTTGCTGTCACAGACGATGTGGTACATCCAGCTTGTAGAAGTTCTCGATTTTGGAAAGATATTTAACTATAAGATGCATTTGCAAAAATATCAAATTTCTAATAGCCAATTATAAAATGTTCAAGAATTAAGGAAGAACAAAATGATTCCATTTGCTCGGTAAGATGCGACGAGTAGACGCCTCACTTTGTAAACCCGTTTGGCAGCACGACGCGCCGCACTGAAGTGGGGCGATGTGGCAGACTCGAGCCACGGTCTCGCGGTGGCGGTGACGGTGAGGCGCATGTGGTTGGGACTGTGACGTGTCGCCCACACCGCCTCCACGTGGCGGCGCACGGCGGCCGCCGCACGTTCGGGCGTCTGCTTCGGCACTAGCCGCACGGAGAACTTGCCGACGACAGCGCGCGGTATCCCCGTCGCGGAGCCCGCTCCAGACAGCGCTCCCTTGCAACGAAGTCGATATTTTTGGAGCTGACTCGTGGCGCATTGTTCACTGGTTTGGTCACTCACCGCCGAGGCGTTTTACGGCAGGGAAAATAAACCTTCAGTTCATTTGCACAAAATTTTCTCTGAGTGCTGAAATTGGCATTAACGTACTTCGCTTTTAGAGATGTTTGAGAAGGGAAAGATAGTCTCCTTCCCGTTGTAATTTTAAAAGAAATGAAGATATTTTGTTCTCACTAAATTTGAGTGAGTTTTACGTAATATTCTTAATTTATGTTAATTCTNTTAAAGAAGATACTAGTGTTTAACATCGATTAGCTTACTGTGTTTGTAAGACTATTAAAATAATTTACAAAATTTGTGTTGGTCTATTGAATGTGTTCAATCACGAATAAGTGGTATTTGGTCTGTATACGAGATAAATTTTATTTCATACCTGGATGCCATGGAATGAGAGAGAAGGTAAGCGCCATCTGTGTTTCAAGACCTCCGTTTTGTTCTCGTTGAATCGCAGCTTTGGTGCTCCCAACTTTAACCGGAAATTTTCAATGTCACAACGTAAACTTTGTTTTTTAACTCGTCATTCAATTTTTCATAACTGAATGTTGTAAATGAAAATTCTAAGAGAAATGTTATATTATTCGGAGATAAACATTTGATAGTAATTTTATATAATTAGTGCCAATTAGACTGCTCCTGTTCAGTTGTCAAGTAGAGATTTTTTTCATGTTATTTCGTACCAAAAATTATTGGATCTTATAAATATTTCAAAATTATTTTATTTAGTGTAGTACTACTAAATACTTTAGAAAATTTTGTTAAAAAATCTGTAATTTTATATGATTTAATGTGTTTGTTGAATGTCCATACTCCTCGAATTACATTTCAAAGTAAAGAGATGGGAATATTCTTCTTGGATAATACCAATTTGACAATTTGAGTATCATTTATAAGTTCTCTTTCTAAGCCCAATAATTTCTCCATTTTAAAGGCATATTTAACTGCAATTTTTGGGGGATATGATACGTGAAGCGGAGTGACACCGAATCTTAACCAGCGAATGAAATCTTCATGGAGACTCGTCTTCGTAGTCCATAAAAGGATTTACGAGGTTCAAAAAAGTTCTTGGAGTTAATCGGAACATGTGTTTTACGAGAACTTTATGAGTTCGGAGAAACATAAACCTTTTCTTCTTGATACCACTGCTATTTTCTTTATTATCTCATAATGTCCCATGTATTAGTATCATGGCAGTTATTGGATCTTTAAGTCGTGGCAGAAATCCTTACTTCTCAATGTGTTTCAAATTCGATGCCGAACATCTCGGTACACTATGGAACTTCCCTAGAGACGTTAGCATTTACCATGCCAGCACAGGTCCTCTCGGGGAAACCTATTTAACTATGTAGGATTTGCCCGAAACATTGACCTCAATCTCATGAATTGTGCATTATCTAATCAGATAATGACTATTGCATCAGCTTGATGAAATATTTATTCATCCATGTGAAAATAATTCTATTAATTATTCGCTTCAAAAAGGAGAGAGGTTGTAAAATTTTTATTTTATTTTAAACGTTAATATAATAGACATTGTAAGCCATAGAAAAAATGTTACATTTATATTTTCTGATACTAACACAACAGTTTTAACGAATTCTACCTATAACTTACGTATTATCTGGATTACGTGATTTATAGACCGTCGAGTTGAACAATTTTTATTATAATTTAGTTTTGTTGCATGAAGTAAGAAGTATTTTCAGACCACTATAAATTTATGAATGATGTAGGTAATAGGGTATTTCATCGAATATTTTTTTCACTGTATACTTGATCTAAACATCAAAGAAAATAATGACGTTTATCTTCTGCACTTAAATTTAGATTCTGCACGCTTATTGTAGGACGATACTTATTGTTCACCCGCGAGGTTTGTAATTTTAGCACAAATAATCCTTCTTGAATCCTTGTTGGTATATATTGAAAATGTTTTCCGGATACAGTAAACCGTGGGGTAGTGCCTAGCGTTTTATCTCTGGTGATACTGGTTCAAACCCTGTCCGACCCAGTAGAATTCGCGGTGGTGGACGAAGCGGGGTTCGCAGCAGGTTTTCTCTGGGTACTCCCGTTCCCCTGCCTTTCATTCCACCACAAATATTACTCAACATCATTCGCCCTCATGTCATTCATGTATCACCCGCGTCGGGGAGGTGTGTCAGGAAGGGATATATTCTTAACCATGTATCTCGGGAAACACCTACATTCCCAACTTTTAATTCTTTTTTTTGAAGCACTTTACAAATGAATTCCCTTTTTAAAACGCGTATTCTCTTGACTTACATAATTATTTGTGCTTCATCGTTTGTTGTTTACCCTCAGAAGCATTTTTAATATAATAAATTCGTGAAATATTGATTATATTCACCCAAAAATTGTTTCTCATTTATTGTTACTCATCAATTACTTCCGAGTTCACCATATTCACTTTCCGCTTATGTTTAAATTGATTTGACATAAAATGTTTGTGGATATCATGATATAATTAGTTATGTTGTTTTTGTTTCTGTTGCAGGTGAGTCGAGTTTCATGAAGTGAGCCTTGTTTCAACGACGAAACGAAGTTGGGGTAATTATTCCTTTCAACTATATAAACCCTTTCAATCTGCATATGAGGAATAATGAAAATCATGTTCACAAACCAGTATATTAAAAAAGCAACTCTCACGAGTCATCTTTCTTGTTCAAAGTCTCATTCCTGGCTTTGGACTTGGAACGTTTTTTACTGGAACCCTTAGCTGCACGCGTCACTGCAGACAACTTAATCACGGGAAGATAGCATCTTTGTCTTTTGAACTCCATTTCAAGAAGTGACTTCTCTCCTCCAGCAAACTCTGATTCTTTCTTCTTCTTCTTCTTCTTCTTCGACCCTTTCACTTTCTGTCAGTCTACGAATCTTCGCCGTTGTAGTAACTTCACATGATATTCATCCATACCGTTCCGTCATCCATGTAGTTACAAGGGAGGGATGGTGAATGTTAGGGGTAGTTAAAGAGTTTGATGTTGAGATCTCTCATGAATTATTTCTTCCTCCCACTGTATTGATTCAGCGTTGCTGTTGTTTTGAGTAAAAAGTGGAATGACTAACTAGAATAATGTTATAGAAATGTTAGTTATTTATTTACCTCTGTTAATTTATTTAACTAATTCAACTTTAAGGCCTTTTTAGTAGACAATTTGTATTTACAATTTCTCTCAACGTTTCGACTTGTTAGAATCTTCATCAGGCTAATGACATTCACAACTTTAATTCATAGTTCCATAACAAAAATAAATATCTGTATGAAATACACCTTAACAAAAATCATAATAAACATTCTTAAAAATTAGATAATTTCTTCGCATGTGTTGTAAATATTTATCTAATGTTTATGAATGTTTATTATGATATTTTGAAAATGGTTTTGTCGTACAGTTCCTTTTTTTTGTTATATATTAAAGTCAGTCTGATGAAGATTCGAACACAAGTTTTAACGTTGTGATAAATAAAAATTATGTACGAAAAAGGTCGTAATGTACTTACTATCTGAATATTTTAGAAATATTTGCACGTACAAATTATCGAAGGAAAACCTTCGTTTAGTGCTGGTAATAGTCGAAATGCAATTTTTAAGAATTTAAACTATTGGTTGACCCGGAGAATATATTTTTGTTTGCACTTGTACGAGTATCACTCCTACAATTGAAGAACTCACGGACATTGTCGGACTTCATGTAAATAAATTTGTTGAACAATTTGAGCACTCAATATTTAAAAAAATGTAATGTCATAATTGGTAGTTAAAAAATCGACTTTTGTACTCAAATAGGTATATTTTAAATATATTATCACGATTGTTATGAAGTGTATTTAAAAAAATTTCTGATGCAATAGAACCTCATTATAACTGACTTAATAAGGGCGTAAGGTAATTTGTTTCAATGAAAGTTTAGTTTATAACAAATGATTCTTATATGGATGTAATGTGCAGAATGTATATCGATGAAAGTGCAATGAATTTATGATTTGCTTTGATTGTTCGCTGCTTATTGTTTCGGTAAAGTTGCCGCAAGTGTACATAATATGCAAACATTTTCATTTCTCGCCTGTGTAACATATTTAATAAGAAATTTGAATGTTTAACCGCTTCTTTGTAAAGGCGCATTTATATTTAAATAAAACTACACTTGACTGGAAATGTAAAAAAAAAAAAAAAAGTCGGCAAAAAATACGCGATCTTCGCTACTCGTTTTATCACAGTTTTTAATAATAGACCAAGTTTTTTTAAGAACGAATATTTGTTAGAAAGTATAATGATTAGTTTTCTGCCCCACATTTTAATTGCCGTGTTTTAAAACAAATAATATATGTACATTCGTAAAATAATTATATTGGGTTATTTTTTTCACGTATTGTGAGATAAATTTGTTAAGTAGCGCCCACATGAAAAATTAACTTTATTAGTTTCGTCAATAGTAAGGATAATATGGTTAGGGATGTTGATAGAAGAGGCGTTGTTAATGACAATATACCGTTTGTGACGACTGTGTTGGAGGCGAGATCATTAATTTTTCTCCGTGTCCTTGACGATACAAGAGGAAGAAAGAATGAAGACTAAGATAGAGGTGACGCTTTAGTTTGTTTGCAAGAGATCGAGCCGTGAGAAAGTTTAAGGAGAAAAAAATAATCATTAATGCCATAAATAAAGATTTTCCCAAATGAGTTCAAGTTATTTACACTTCCTTAATGTGCTCGTGTTCTTGTTGGGTATCTTGAATCTCCACGTGTGTTCGGAACAGGCATACTACACTACACGTCCCATTTCTTCAAGTTATCAGATCGGAAGAGATGGGGGGAGATATTCAATTAAGTTCACATATTCCTAGTACCTCCTCGCTCAGTCAATTCGTCTTACTTTTAATGTGTATCACGTCTCATGAAATTATATCGTCTATGAAAATTGGTAGACATGTACCGCATACAATGTGCTCTGATCTTAGAATCTTCCATTGTTCTCTGGAGTAATTCAACCTGTATTTTCTCTATTTTTTTAATTAATATTAATCATTTCGAGTCAGTTGTGTTGTATCTACCCGGCTAGCATATTTCTCTTGTACTTGCTTACACGCTCTGTACATTGTTTTCTATATTTTTCCATATACTGACCTGAGGACCCAATACAAACACCATTCTTTGCCCATTGTTTGGCTGGCCTTTGAGAATCGTCCCTATTACTCAGGGCTTTCTATCCGTCTTTGTCCGGTTTGTTCTGTGATGCTCCTACTGATACATGGCACGGGAGATAAAGTAGAAAAGACACGACTGAGTGATTCAGACAGTAGCTACTTGCTATGATGTTTGGACTACCTAGGGTTCGGCAGATGATTCGTCATTTTGTCCACTCTCCTTTCCCCCTCCTCACCCATCGAGAACGAAATCGCTGTTTCTGCTTCGTCGTCGTCTCGCGCTGTGTTTGCAGCGCCGCGCCTGCACTCGGCGTCATCGCTAATTTTACTGCGAAGATGTTTTTCAGAATGCTCGTTTGACGTGCATGAGCATGTCTGCGATAGTACCGAGTTTCAAATACACATTGGTTCTGAATAATGTCCTTCATATCAGTTCACTATTTGCTTCTGCTTTTGATGTATTTCAAAACATAGGTTAGACAATTTTTCGATTATTAGAACGGTCCTTGATTCGGAAGTGGTTTTAGTACATGTGGTGGAACCGATTAAAAAATCCGACTAAGATTTCGAGGTCCAGGCCCTTATTACCTATAGGAAGTTTCGTTTTGTTTCTGTACTCCTTCAACTAACAACCGTACTATGGTTGTATTTGTAGTTTTCCTTTCCGGAAGAACAACTAAAATACACTGTGATCCACCTAGGATTTCATATCTTCCTGAATACAAGGCAACTCCCCTTTATCAAAACTTATATGAATTTTGTTCTTTTTATATTATTTTGTAATATTTGTTTTTGAATTATATTTATTCTTTTAATTCTCGGAAAATTTGTGCCTAAAACTCGTTTTAACTTTCTCCTTGTATTCCCTCACCTTACGCATATTACTTTGAGGATTTCTTTACGATTCCTTCGTTCATCCCGAGCTTCTTGTATCCTCGAAACCTTTTCTTCCGTGACAGAATGTTTATTTTGCTTGGAAAACAAAAAATCCGGTGAGCAGGGTGCGTTTAGAGGGAAGTTGACTCACTGAGTACCTCTTTCCTCCCTTAAAACTTAGCAGAACATTCATGAGGGAGCACCGAAAACTCCATGACCGCTATCCTCACTTTCCCCCCCTTTATCCTACATCCAAGAACGAACGAAGGTTGTGTCCTCTGGGGTTAGCATGTTTATGGCGTTTAGAGTTAGTTCAACTCAGATGCCAAATTTATTACGGATATTTACCCACTGCCTTCTAAGGTGGATTCATCCTGACGTTTTTTTTATAAGATTGAGTCTGAAAATCTTCATCGTCTTGAAGTGTTAAATTTTGAATGTTTGATCTATTTATCTGAAGTGATTTTTGAACAAGACATCGAAATATCCCAAAATCTCATGCATCGTAGAAACAAATTTTTTGACTTGTTATTTGTCGTGCTACCTGCCAAATCTAAGAGGGGTACGAGGTAATTTATAAATCATAAATGAGAATTCCCATTTCACATTGCAGATTCGAATTCTGCGGGAAAAAATACGCACTTTTGTCGCAGACCGCTAAAATCAAGTTCCCTTTCCGGAAATTTCGCGATACATACGTTACGGAAAAAAATTCGTATGTAAGTTTGTTTAAAATACTATATAATTATACCAAATGGTACTCCCCATAATTTTAAAATTCTAAACGGAAACCCCTATTTTCATTGCAATTTTCGATGCTCGGGAAAAAATTGCATTGATTTCACCTATAACAAATTAATAACTTAGGAACGACGACGTTTTTACCTGTGGGGTGTTTATTTAAAGTGGATCCCCTAGTTTTTCACCATCAGGAATCTTGCTTAAAATAAGAAGTTTTATACTCCAGCCATTCAGTGTTCAAAAAACGGTCTAACCGGAAGGTTTTGGAGATGATGTGGTGTTTTGCTCTGTATGGTTTTGAGGACTGATTACGAATTTTAACTTTGTTTCGTCGAGAAAGTTCCGGAAATATGAATATATATATTTGTAAAAATAAACTATACAAAATTTACTGCAACTTGTACCCGTTGTTTTGAATGAAGAACAATGTGTATTTTAAGATGCTGATTGCGAATTTTGACTTTTCTGCATCGAAAAATTTCAGTAAGTTTTGGTATTTTTTTTTGTTTTTACTTATGACGTGATAAAAATGCACTTTAAAACCCACTTGATTACAAAAAGAATGCTGAAAAAAATATTCGTCAAATTACTTTGTAATTGTGGAGCTTTAGCAACATTATCAAAGCATGATAAATTAAAAGTCGTTTCTATGTTGCTCATTTTTTTATTGGTATTAGAAAGCTTTTTCGGCTGCATAGCAACCATCGTCAGTAACATACACTGAGTGTTGAGGAATATTTTTGGCGAATGCCAAAATATTCGCCAAAAATATTCCTCAACACTCAGTGTATGTTACTGACGATGGTTGCTATGCAGCCGAAAAAGCTTTCTAATACCAATAAAAAAATGAGCAACATAGAAACGACTTTTAATTTATCATTCGTCAAATTACTTCCTTTACTTTTTCTGTTCGACAAATAATTCGCCCTTTCTGCGCGAATTTATACTGCTGAATTTACAAATTCATCACGTCCTAACGGGTAGACAATATACCGGACAAAAACAGCACACAAGGAATACATTACATGAAATGTTGTCTAGTTTCTTAAATATAATAGTTCCAAATAAGTATTTTTATTTAAAAAACGTGTGTTTCCTGCAAAAAAAATATTCTTTTGTAGTTCTTCGATTTTTTTCATACTTTCTAAACTTTTTTCGAAGTGAAAAAGTCAAAAATCGTAATCAGCATCTTAAAATAGATAAAGAAGCAAACTTTCAGACAAAAATTTCCTTAATACCAGAGTATAAATTCAACACCGTCTAGCGGGCATGTACGTCAACTTAGAAAAAAAGAACGGGTGCGTTGTGTAGTTAATTATTACAAATACAATTTTTCTTCAAATAGTGCATAGTTGTAATAAATAAGAAACCAAAAAGTGAACAATTTTTTGAATTATTTTAGTTTTCATTTTCTCCGACTTCTTCGAGGGGACAAAGATTAAATTCGTAAACAGCACTCTCAAAACCATACAGGACAAAAAATCATAACTTTTCCTTAACTTTTCGGGTAGAAACGCATAATGCAAGAATTTCAAACGGAAGAATATACTACTAAGCGTCCGCGTCGTTGTGAATTACGCTGAACGTAGATTTTGGAAAAAACATATCTAACTTTATTGTTCGATTTCTGTGTACCGCCATTCATAAAGACTCGAAAAAAATATTCTTTTTAAACCTTCATAGTTTTTGTTGTATAGGACATTAAGCTGATTTTTTATATACTTCCATGTTTGCAGCTTTTTAGAATCGACATAGTTCATATCCATAGACCAATGTGTAAACTGTAAATGTAAGATTTTAGCGATATGTGATCGGGTTCAGATAGTTCGGACTTAAGAAAATAAATGCATTATATCATATTTTCATATTCAATATATATTAGTGGATGCTCAACAAGGATAACTGGTAAGTTCAAGTTTCGGGCGAAGTCGCTGGTAATGAATATTATCAATTTTGCAATATTTTAATATTTAGTAAATTAAAAAAAATGTGGGACTGCCAAATTCATGAAACAAGGGAGAGCATGGATAATGAGAAAATGCGCTATAAAAAGTTGATGAACTTTGATAAGTATTTTTATTTGAAAGATGTGTGTTTCCTGCAAAAAAAATATTCTTTTGTAGTTCTTCGATTTTTTTCATACTTTCTAAACTTTTTCGAAGTGAACCGTAGCGATGTACATTGAAGAAGCGGTAGAATCAGCAGATACGTTGTAGAAAATAACTATAAAATACTATTCGCTACATATTCATTTAAAATATTGGCACGGAGTGCTTACCATCGCAACACTATATTCACAATACATATTCGTAAAACCTGTCTGACAACATTACGTATGTCTTTAGCTTCTCGATGTCTTGGCTTCAGCATGAGGAGGACATGTATGGCTAATTGACACCACGGATAGACCGAGTACTCATTTAAAAGCAGGTTGATTGACCTGGGAGTCAATCTAGACGTTATGTCACGGGTAGATCACGTATCCCCATGATCTTGCCGAAATTCTATCTTTGCCGTCTAGCCAGCAGCAACGTGCTCTAATGTGCGTTACGCAGATCACATAATTCGTAGCTTTTAGGCTACTGAATTAACACAGCATGGAACATATTTAAATTGGCCTTTTTCTGGCCGTTATACAATATTACATAGTTTGATAAATAGTATGAGAAATATCCGTCCTAGCTATCCACCTCCATTGTTGACATCTAAGCTCAAACTGCCATTGCCCGTGTATTTCAGTAAAATTTCGTAAGGTCCCGTTCACAAATGCCTGAAATGATTCCGTTCAAAGTTCAACAGTGTGTATTTCGCGGTACGCGACCTCCTAATGACGGCTGCGGAACGACATGGGTGATGTGTGAATGAGGTGTGACGTGACTGATGATTAGTGAAAGTTGTGGTGGAATGAAAGGCAGGGGAAGCGGAATATCCCGAGACCTGCCTGGAACCCAACCCTGAACAACCTGAACCGGTTCACCTGAACAAGTTCAACCTGGGTTACTCAGGATTTGAACCAACTTCATCAGACTGACCCAAGAAGAATTTGCAGTGGTGGCCAGAGCGAGTTCGCAGCATATTTTCTTGAATTACTCCCGACCAATTCAGACCAATTCATCTAGTTTGATAAAGATAAATAAAATGGTATATGTGTTTTTTTATAGCGCACAGAACTAACACCCAAAAATTAATCTTTACGTATTAAGTATTAAGTGGTATACTACTATTTCTAAATGCTTACCGCGCCACGCAATTGTGCGCAGTCGAACGCGACGTGTGATAGATGCTTTTCCTCCTCGCGCGACAACGGAGGCACTCCCTGCATAAGCCCTTCGATGGCCGGTTCGCCGTTTCTGTCCTGTAGCGAATTGAGCAGGTAGATGAGGTCTGCGAGCGGTTCGGACACAGACCCACCCACGTGGCCACTGTCCATGTTGGTGGCGCCGGCCTTCACTTCCAGATGGAAATAGGCGAGACCACGCAGACCATGCACAACACATGGCTTGCACTGCGTCAGCCACGACAGCTTCGTCACGCATATGGCGTCCACGTCCTACACATGCGTAGTAACTTTTGTACATTGAAATTCGATTTCAAGTTAAGATTATCTTTTTTCATAATGATTTTGCATTGTTTCTTGTGTAAGTACTCAGATCAGATATGAATGTATAATACGATATCAGATAATAGGATTTACAAAATTCGGATAATTGCCTGTTTCTTCACATTTAGCGCGTAGATGAGCAAACACTGACTGACTTTCAAAATTCTTTTTTTTTTTTTTTCAGAAAAGATTAAAATTTCTAGGAGACAGTACAATCTCTCCGTGTGCGAGCATGCAATGAAATGCATGGAAAATGTTATGGGCTACCCGGTTTCTCGTTTTTTGTTCAATTTTATACTCATTTCTTGGAAAGTTTTTGTTAAATTAAACATTTTAGAAACACTTGTGGTTATAGTTTAAAAACAAGTTCACGAAATCAGGCATCAGTAACACATTTGAAGGTGCATGGTTATCCGGTTTCCGAGTTTTGTCTATCTTGGGGCATTCGAGAATCTTAAAAAATGTATTCCCGGAAAAAGGTATTTTTAAATTTTTATCATTGCAAAATGCTTTTCAATGATAAAAATTGAAAATGTTGTACTTTGTGAATGAAAAAGAAGAAATGTCACTTCCAGTATAAATGGCAAAGTCGATATGGTAGATTTTTAATTTTTGATTGCTTTTTTTTACAAAAGTAGATGGGTAAGTGTACTCGTTGAGCAATTTTATTATAATAATGTAGTTGGAGAAAATTTCTTACGTGACTTAATTCGTCTTTTTTCCATTTCTGTTCAAACGTAACCTCTACCTAATTTGTGTCTCCGAAAATACAGTGGTCAAAGCATAGACACGTCTCTTGAAACATCTTATGTCCTACAAGTTCATTAGAATTGCTTTCATGTCATAAATGTGTACATGTGCAAGACGTACTTGTAAATGCATTGCCTCTCTGTTTCGAGCGCGAACATGATTTGACTGATCAGATCTACATTAAACTATTTATTTTATTTATTTATTTCTTGGATGTACTTTTTTATTTTAGTTAAGAATTTGGTCGTGAATTATCTCCGAAATATGGCAAGCGTTACTGCAAATTATTTGAAGTTAACCGGTGACAGCTTGTCAATTCATTTGAATGATTGAATCCAATCAACGTAGCATGTAATCGCTTTAACGTGGTATTATAATTTTAGTGACATTTGGGACATTTTCCGTTCCTCGTGAATTTGAAGAGATTCTCGAAATTAGAAAATTATTTACACGTCTTGCTATGGCTATTGCATTTTATAAAAGCTAGGTGGGAAGATATAGAAGTCAAGTTTACTGTATGTCGTCGATTCGCAGTCTTGTTAGACGCAGGTTTCTCTGACTTGTTATTTTCGCCGTCACACTCGTTTCTGTTTCCGGGGTTGAGTATACATTTTCTCTGGGCCGACGAATAAAGTATGTTTTTGTATCTTGGCGTATAACACGTCGGTTATACGAACATCATCAATGGTGCTTTGTGGTTAAATGTTTCCGTTTACACACCGTGCATTCCTGTGCACCGCGTTGTGTTGTCGCGAATGTCTTTCCATTTAACTTATGTTTTTTCATTTAAAAAAATTAATATTGTTAGTATAAGAAAGTAAATGCAATCTCCTAATACAATCTGTGGAGCATTTCCTCCGGCGAATGTCAATCGTTTTCTCTCTTGTTTCGAAAAGAAAGTGTATGAAACGAGCCGACGTTATTTGAGAGACAGAAATTATTAGTTATGACGCAAAAGTAATTTTCTTCTGTTAAGTAAACTTTTTTCTTTTACATCCAAGCTCGTTGTGTCTGACATTGTCAAGAGTTATGAAATGGATGCAACAAAGATGAATTTTGGTCGCGTTTGCTCGTCTCGTTAGCGTTTAGGAATTTTCTCTCTCGTTTCGACATTCCTTTGTTTTTCATTTCTAAATTTTCTCATCACCATCGACTCGCGTAAACGCGGCGTAACCGTCTGACCGCCCGCTCGTCATCCGTTTTCGTCACGGGGTCTCTCGCGAGCAGTGGGGGATCCCCTGCGGAGTGAGAGCTAGGTTCCCTTGGGTGAGCGACGCTCATCCGCCGTGGCCTCTTTCTGGATCTTAGCCAGCTGGCTCCCTCCTGCAGTCGCAGTGCAGAGGACCCACGCCCGGTGAGAAGGGCTCGCTGTTTTCGCCTGTCGCCGCGCCCTTTCCTGTCACTTCAGCGTTCTTTACTTTCTTTTCTTTTTCCTGTCTCGGGTGACGTTTTCGGCCGTTGTGGTGTAAGACGATGTTGGATCCGGGATACCGCGATGCGACTCTGTCCCGAATTGATGGTCGCTATCAGAGAGCGGAAGTAAGATCGATTTCTACAATTTTCCGGGCTGATGATTTTGGTTCTCAATATCTAAAACCATTTTTGTTATATGAACTAGATGAAATTGTTCATAGCTCATTCTACAAAATAAGTTAATTAAAGAAGAAGTTAGAGAACTTCCCGTGATTGTTTTGCAAATTCAAACTTAAAACAAAATTAAGTTGAGACAACCAACAAAAACTAATAGATTGCCAACGCGATAGCACACTGTAAGTTTCAGATATTTACAGACCAATATATTTACAATCGAATGTTCCTCTGATGTATAATAAATATGAAAGAGGAGGAATACTGTAACTTATAATTTAAGAGAAGGTATTTTTTGCGGAGATACATTGAAGTATTGATGTGGAAATCATTTTTGATTACACTACTTAGCGATGTTCTGAAACGTCACATATTAATTTAATATCTGAAGTTAATACACTGAGTAAGGATGGGTTTCATTGAACCGCAACTAATATTCCAATTATCCTTCTCGATGCTTTTCCTGTGAAATTTCGAAGTTTCTATCCTTACCGTTGAACGATTGCAAATTGCCAGAATTTGTTTCATTGGGAAGAATGTATGCGATATCGCCATGAGAATTCTCATTCAATGCTACCTTTACTTGGGTTGTATAACCATTTGCTAATGTATAAATCTGAGCTTTACTTATGTATTCAGTAGAGTACAAGGAAATGTCTTTCCTTGCCAGGTGTTAGGGGTTTCTGTTACGGCCATCGTTCCAGTTTCGACAACCCTAAAGTACTTTGTTGATAACAATGGCGAAGAATTGGAGCAATTTTCGATTTTTAGAATGCTTTCATACAATTCTTTTTTCTTATATTTTGATTTATCTTTGGATCTATTGTAAATCAGGAGGGTTTTTAGTGGGTAGGGTTGAATCATTCGACGAGTCCCACACACGGGGGGAGTCATGTTGGCTCTCCTTAGTGCGTAACTGCATTTTCCCTACCTCTACAAGTTTTTCGGGCTCCAATGACCTTTGATGTCGACATGAGCCGTAAAGCCCCACATAAAAAAANGACAGGATATAAAAACCCGTCAGAGTTGTTTGTTCTGGAAAATTGATTTCTGTGCGCTAACGCTGGTGGCAATAAGCGTCTTCTAATGATGGGGCCAAATCGCGATGTTAATGCATTTCGTTTACCTCGTAGTGATTAGAAAATTATAGAATAAATTTGCTTTTTAATGATCGGTTATTGGATTGGTTATTGGTAACTTGTATTTTTATTTCGTATATCTGAAGAGAAAGTAAACTTATTCGTTGTACACATTTGAAGAATAACGAGAGGAGTCAGAAGTGAATATACGTATTTATTCGTCTATCAGAAATTATTTTTCTACTCATCTTTGAAACAAACTAACGATTAGATTCTCACCTAGACCTTCTAGTCACAAGTGTATTTTCACATTTCATTTATTAGCGAAACAATTTTCGACTGCCTCAGATAAGAAAAATCTATCGTAGTCTCTTCATGTGAACTTATTTAGTAATTTTTGAAACCTTTGATTTTGCGTGAGAAAATTGGTGAAAAATTGTTTTGAATACGGCGAGTTGATTTCGTTTTAAATCAGAAGGAAAAATCACATATTGCGAGTCTTTACACATTTTAAAGAAATGTAGTAAGACCTGAAGTAGTTAAACGAAGTTAACTACTGCACGTGCATGTGGTGCAACGCCTCCAACGCTAGCAGCCAGCACAGCAGCGGGCCCTTGCACTCGAATACGCCGCGTCCCTTTCACAAACCAGAAAGCCTGATTTACTTAGTGTCCTTAATGGAAACGAGTTCAGCTGACAGGAGCTATGGTCGCGAAACAATACAGTTATAGCTCTTGGTTTTAGCTAGGAATACAGACATTGGGGAACACGTTCCACGGTTCTGGCGTTGTAAATATTTTCTGTATTTTCACCGTTGGAGCTGATCCAATAATTGGATGTTGTATATTAAATGAATGTTTTGTGAACGTTTATTGATGGTCTCAGAAATTTGTATTTCAGCCTGCCATAGGAAATATGAATTTCAAACGTTCTTATACATAAATGCATATTAATTTCTGTACGTTTGATTAATCTAACTTAAGTATTCGTATTTAGTAGAAAAATAATAATTATTTGCATCCTTACGGCGGAGAAAATGTCTGCAACCAAAACCAAGACAAGGCTGAACTCAAAGTATTATTAGACTGCGGATACGAAAACCTTTGCCTTCAAATGTAATTTTCAACGTTTGATTCTCAAAATATTTCTTAGAATATTTTTGTTTTGTTACGTTCCTATGGGACTCTTATTTGTATTATCCCTTGTGTCACAAGTTTTATCGATAAAAATCGATGTATAGCCATAATAACCAGGAAGTGGTGTTGTAAGGTTGGTGAGATGTATGGACGGGAAGGAAACAGTATCGAATCGGTCACAGACACCAAGGAAGTGATACATGCTTCAGTAAAGTGGATTCGGTAGACTCAGAAAAGATCGAAGGATTGGGTAGAGAGATTGATGTATCCTTCTAGACCACGCCACTGAAGGACCCTAGAACTAACTAGAACTAACACAGAATAACTAGAACGAGCCCTAAAGCCCCCCCCCCCAAACAAACAAACAAACAAACAACAACAACAACAACAACTAGAACGAGATGTGCGCGTCGCGAAAGTGTTTTGTGACGAAGATCAGTATGAAAACTCCGATTAGTCTCCGTCCAAAACTCTTTCGCGCCTCGTATCGCCATCAAGTCTGAAATTTGTCTTAGTGCCATACACGTAGTAGCGAGAACTGTCTACAGTTATTGTATAGTGCGGACGCTCTATCTACGCGCGCGAACTGTCTGCTACTAGCCTAACCACAGCCATTTCAGTTTTTTTGCCTCTTATCGGTCAATGCAGGATAAAATATGCTTAATTTCGTTCGTATAGCTTTTGTGTGTACCACTTTCTGTACTATTGCAATACCGATAATGTCTTCTAAAAATGTTTCACTGCTATCCCTCTCGCACAAAGGCTCATGGAATGTACGCAGATTGAGCGTCGGCACTGTACAGTGACACGCTTTACCCTGAGGAAACTGCGTCTGCGCACACTGAGCAACTCTTCGAGTCCCGGGCTGCCGATCTCGTGTGCGCCCTGCACTAGGAACTTGAGCGCCACTGGCAGCTGCACGTGCATGTGGTGCAACGCCTCCAACGCTAGCAGCCAGCACAGCAGCGGGCCCTTGCACTCGAATACGCCGCGTCCCTTTCACAAACCAGAAAGCCTGATTTACTTAGTGTCCTTAATGCAGAGATAGACGACATATACGTCGCAATATATGATTGAGTCCGCTGAAACATTCTCCACCATTATGACGGGAACAGTCGGGCGACAGCTGATGATACCAATTTTGGTTCCCTTGCACGGACAGAATAGGTAGGTGTAGAGACAATATGTTACGAGTTGTCAAACCTCTTGATTCAACCAGTGTTCTCTATTTTTGATAAATACGATATATCGATAAAACTGTTTTTCTAAATTTATCTGAACAGTTTCACTTAATTGTCATCATTAATTTACGATGAAAAATACAAGGGGGCCATTGTGGCCTCCCTTTTGTTCGAGAGGATGAGTGTGCGGATGACCCGGGTAAGTATAAGTATTCTACTCGGTGCACATTGGAATTTTGTTTCTCTCTTTATTACGGACACTTCGTTTACACAGTTGGAGTAATAACGCAGGTACATGGTAGAGTATTACCCATATTAACTCGGAGTACAGTACTGTACCCATATTAACTCGGAGTACAGTACAGTAGCTAATAGATAGCAGTTACCGGTGTAGTGCAGTTAGTGGTAAAAACTCTACACACCTTTTCAAAATTTTCTCTCACCTGTGAATTGTGAATAAGAAAAGATATCAGAGGGGAAAAAACCTATGGACTCTGACTGCGTAAACTCGACTGAAAGGACAGAACGTGTAGGAGATGAAGTATTTTATTTTCTCATATACGTAGTATTGTAATCGTGAAAGTATTGTAATCGTGAAAAAATTCGAAAACGATATTTTTGCGGAAATATCCGTTTTGGTGACTCCTGATTCCGAAAAAGTGGTTTTTGGTTGGACGTCCTTCCGGTCCGTCCGTCCGTCCGTCTGTCTGTTCGTCCGTCTGTCCGTGCGCAGCACTCCTTACCGAATGGTAATTTTTTTTCAGTTTTCGTATTTACGGTAGAATTTACTTCTAACGTATGCACGTGCCTTCAATTTTCTTTTTTACTTGGACACAAAGGGCACTTCACATGAAGGTCAAAGTACATTTTTGAATATTTTTCAAAAACTGGTCCAACGATTTTGCTTAAATTTTCTGTACTTAAAGTAGAATTAGTATGCATTACATCCGCACGAGCGGTATTTCGTTTGAAAGTTTGGTATAGATGCAGTAAAATAATTTCTATCTGCTACACTTACACATGTTTACTGCTTCAAGAAGCTTGGACAATATTTAGCAGTGTAAATGAACCAAGCAGACGTAGAATACACTGTTAGTAAACTGAAATGAAAGATATGATAATGATAAAATACATACGAGGACAGCAAACTCACTGCAAATAGAAAATATATAAATTTCTGTCTACACCGAAATTACATTTACACAAAATCTTTACAATTTTTATAAGACTGATATGTCGCTATTTGTTTTGAAATATTATTCTGAATGTTTACTTTACTCTGAAATTTCAAATATAAGACTAATCAGTTCATCTAGCGACTTTGAGCATGAATAGAGCACTGGAAGACGACCAAAATATAGAGGATCATGCCAGAAATGATCCTTTCACTATTCAATTTTTTCACTCTGTGCTGCAGACGGAGAAGCTTATATGAGAAAGTATGTGCAGTGGTTTTGCACTACTAGTTTTGCTGTGTGTGTCGTATTTTTTATGTTTAATTTGAAGTTGACAAAAGAAGAAACGTTTAGACTTGTGGCGTTGTTTGTGAAATTTGAGTAAATTACCCAGAAACATGAAAAATACATGTCAAAATACGTTTTCCGAATTCTACAACTCTTACTACGCAACGAATATGTGTAATTCACTTTTCCTAAAAGAATTTTGCATATTTGGATAATAAACACATTACCCATACAAGTCTGTCCATTAGTCTGTCGTTTAGTATAGCTTCAATTCACCGCTGAGGGCGCGTCACTCTATGTTTTGATAGCCGCATCAGTGTACTCTGTGTAAACGATTCATACACTCCATTGTACCGATGAAGTTATGAATGTGCGAGTGCATTCTACTCGTTACTCTACTACGCAATCAACTCTACTCGTGTGACTCAGGGTCTGTGCATTTTTAGAATCTTGAACTTCAAAATACTCTGAAGTTTCGTGAAGGAGCAAAATATTTAACCAACTTACGTCCTTCTACTGTAATGAAAATTCCTTAGTGATCCGTGGAAGACGGTGGTCACATAACTGTAAAGACTTTTTGTAGTAGAAACAGACTAAGAAACAAAGAGAATGTTTTCATGGCGTTTCGCGATGACGTATGCATTATTTAGAAAATAAAAATAATACTCTAACTTCAGTGACACCAAATAGTCCGTGCAGTACGTCAGTAGATTTTCCAGTAGACACTAAAGAAAAAAAGCTTTTTTAAAAAATGGAGACTTTTTCTTTAAAAAAGATCTAAAATGTGGAAAATTAAGAAAAATTTACGAAGGAGGAGGATAAATTAGAAATTGTTTTATAGTAGAAAATAATTCTTAAATGATATAATTTAATATGCAGATGTACTTAAAAACATATTAAAAATTATGTGTGGACATACGAATTTCTGTAGCGATATAAGTGCATAAAGAATCAATTTTTCTCTTGAGAAGACAGTTTCCGCGGAAAACTTTGCAACTTTTATCGCAGTATTGAAAGTCTAGGGTTAATAATTATTTTGCCAATGCTTTTTTGAACTATTCATATGAGCCCTGAGACAACTTACTACAACATCGACGAGTGTCTAAAAATATTTCAATCAGTCTGTATTATCACCTGTGTCTAAAAATATTTCAATCAGTCTGGTAATATTTACTAATATGTGACAATTTTGAAATCAACTAAATATTATTATATTTGCATTGGTGAGAACTGACAATAAAGGTGTGCCCTTCATGGAACGAATATGTGTGGTGCATGAGCAGTTAAAAACTGCCCGCGCTACAGTTTACGGCGAGTAAATATTATATTTCTCGATTTATATTTATTAGCCATAACGTATTTTTTGTATAAATTGCTAGTTTGTAAATAGCAGGTAACCTTATTAACATGGACCAAATTGAGTTTCAGGGATCGACGTTAATGACAAGAGGTCGAAGACTGTCACTCGATACAATGAGACCTTTCGTTCCATAGAAAACCTTTCAATCCCTTTTACTAACGAACTTAATCCGTGTACCCATTACAGTAATTTGACCAAAATCAGATCGTGTAATTATGGATTAAACTATTTTGGACCTTCTTAATCAGTTATCGATCACTGCGTCTAAATATGCCATCAAAAGGGCTTCTTATCCCCCCCCCCATCACTCCTGTGTCAGTAATCTTACCACACGTTCATAAATATTGAAGTATCACAACTCGTCCAATTTAATACCTTAATTAGGCGTTGATTCATGGTAATGCGCTTCACTTCAACCAACATATGCTTCATGCTAACTAGTCGTATCGGGTTTATTGGATGTATTCTTTTTTCAATGTTTATTCATTTCCAAAAAACAAAAACAAAAAACAATTCTTCTGTAAAATTAAGATTTTGTTTGTGTGGTGTATTTTTAGATAGTTTACAAGTTAAATCTAAAATGGTTTGTGATATTTTTACTTTCCAACTACAGAAATTAGGTCTTTACTAATTGGATCTAGGAGAGTCCATCCTCAAATTTTCTCGATGTCGAGTCTCGTATGTGTGCGATCGATTTAGTTCCTCCGATAACTCTCGAACACAACAGTTGATCTACACCTTTATCTTTAAAATTGAAACACCTTTATCTTTAAAATTGAAGTAACGTTAAGAAAAATGTCGACCGACAGGCACATTGGGTATTAGATTCGCTCAATATAGTTGTGCAGCTGCTGTCTTTCGTACTTGAGCAATCTCCAGTACTTCAGTATGATTCCTATTTCTTGGTTTAAATACAGCGAAACATTGGTAATTCGTATTTCACGGGACTACTAAAACGATTTGGAAAAACAAAATTTGGAATTACCGTGACTAAAAAACTACCGATAGAAAAATCAAGAGACCAAATACAATATTCCAAATAATGAATATATGAAGAATTTCCAGTAAACCATTTCGAATGACCGAGTTATGCTATATATGGTATTGTAATAGTAAATGGAATTTGCTGTTTTTAGTGGCCAATAAATATACCAATTACACACGACTATATTTGTTACAGACAAACACGTTTTATTTTTGCAGAGTTTTAAGATTTTGATCGCTTTTGGTTTTGATCGAATATGGTTTCAACCATATGAGTAAGAACTTGTTACAAATAGCGCACTATGACATCCATGCCGTACTATCACGTGACTAGTTGAGCGAGTTTAAGATTCAGTGGGGGTAATCAACGTACAGACGACTATTTTGTGTTAATGTTTTTACTTTTTCAGATTCATTTAAGCCTGACTGTTTTTGCTGTGAACAGTTTTTTCATGAAAGGCACTATTTTATGTATGAAGAACGACGGTAAAATTTCCATGTGTGATTAAACTACGTAAAAATATGTTATATATGAAGAATTAAACATTTGAATATTGTATATATTTAACTTAATTGAACAGAAAGTTGCTTCATTAATATGTAGGGTGAAAATGGAGAAACTCCTTCCGTCGTTTATTTGTAATAAAATATTATAAACTTCGTCAATAAAGCGGTCGCAAACTGCGTTTAACTACGTTGACAATGAACTAATGTAGTCTCCGGAGCGATTATGTAAATAGTATGCTATTGTAAAGCAATAGTATATGTATTTGTTGACACATTTTTAAAGAATCAATTCTCCTTCATATATTAAATCGCTTATGATCCTAACAAAACCGGAATCAGCTTCTAAAATAATATGACGTAATACACGAGGAAAAAAATGCAATTAGTGCAACTGTGACCCGGTTATTTGATTTCGAAAGCTTGATTAATTTCAAGATGTATCCGATCTAAAATTATTTCCATATTCTGTCGTCTCGTCAGAAGAAGGGTTCGTTACTGTGCGGTGCGTAATTTCCTCAGAGCTCGTGATGAGGTGTTCACCACCTGTGAATAATAATAATAAGCACCTGCATAGTGCGGCCGTTGTCCTGAAAGGTGAGTTCGCAAGGCGGTGCGAGGGCCTCGCATGAGCCCCAGAGAGGTGCAGCGTCCACATGCAGGTACACGAGCAAACGGCGCCGTTCGCCCGCTTGCCCCAAGGTGGCCAGCAATACAGGTGGCGGCTGGGGGTCCACAAATTGTCATTTAGCCAACTATTTTCTCCAAGAATATAGATTTTTCAAAGAAACATAATCCCCGGTAACGTAAACTAGGAACAAAGTTTTGGAGTCTGTAAATTTCGTATTGACTTAGTGTGTTGATTTCTAGTGTCTCGAGAAAAGAGGTTTGCATAAACAAAATCATACTTCAATGTCTAGTTTCTAGTTTGGTGGAATTAAGAACCTATCAACGTATATAAAAATAAATAGAAGTTATAAATTCGTGGTACAACTCCTTTTATTTGATTCGTGGTCCGTTTATCGTTAAGAGGGAACTTATTATGTTTGTTCCGTGCACCCTACACGTGGAGAAGTTATTTATATATTTGCTCGTATAAAAGATATAATGATTTTCTTGTGGTAAGATTATTACGATAGTTTTGAATGAATTATATTGTTAATTTATCAAGACTGACACGTTGGATCTCAGTGAATATAAATAAACAAATAAAATTTATTGTAAAAAAACAGTTGCAAATTGCGTTTTACCACGTGGAGATAATACATTAAATTATTCTCTGGAAACAAACAAGGGATCATTCCGATCAAGGACCCAAGGGCAGTGGCGGATTTAATACTTAAACAAATTATTAATAAAATACGTACTGTTATTATTTGAAAATGAATCGTAGATATAATATGCAGTGAAAATTCGAGATAAATAATAACAAATGTATCAGATGACACTCCCACCTATGGAAAATCCGCCACTACCCGGAGGAAAATCGGAGAAAAACCCGAGCCAGAATGCGGCTACACAGATAATGTACACAACCTTGCCAGGGTTGCGTACAGATAGAAATAAACTATTATAAGTAAAAAGAATCAAAAACGTGCATGGAATTTAATCAGTATCTTGAGTACACAATAGCGTGACAAAGTATAAGAGAAAAGATATTTATTGAGATATTAATCTCATTAACTTTTCTTAAAATCAGTCAATTCTTAACATTATATAAACAATAGCGTATTAGATATCTTTTAACAGCGAATTTGAAGAAATTCTATTTATCTTATATATTTTTCGGAGGGGAATTATACAATATTAATAATTAGCGCGCGTATAACAAAATTTAGTTCAATCATTTTACACAGTTTATTAACAATGTTGAAAAGACTCGTCTATTTCTTTTTAGGGACAAAGTGAGCGAGTTGAAACCTTTCACGAGTGAAGAGAGATGTGAACGAATCTAGTCCCAGCGACAGCCTACAAGTGCTGCACATTGCGCGAGGGCAGTGTGGATCGGTCTTGCGCGTCAGAGCAATTCGCAAATCGCGCTCACCGTCAGTGGACGTCCATTGTAGTCGCGCACTGCCTTCTGCCGTGGCACAGATACCATGTCGGTGAATGCACCCAGCCGCTTCAGGCGCAGCTCCACCCACGACAGCAGGCGCATCACCTGCACCATACGATTGTTCCTGAATTATGAGTCGTCTTATAATTGTTTCTCAAGTAATCTTGTTGTTTATACGTTTTACAATTTTTTTTTTCGGATGTATTAATTTCTAATTTGTCAAATATGAACTGTTGTATCTTTGGTGGCCTCCTACCGGAATGTGAGGCAGAAAAGACTGTCTACGACGCAAAATACATCTTATAACATTGGTGAAAAGTGGGTGTGCGCGTGATTCCTTAAAGATCTCTCCTCATTGGAAGAAAACATTCTGTGCCGACACAGAACATCCCTGGTACATGTCTCTGAGGAGGAGGAAGAAAGTATGGAAGTCTTACTATATTTTTGTTGCTAGTATATTTGAAATTATAGAAATTCGTTATCGTTTGAGTTACAAATTAATAATTCGTGTTGCTATTACCACGTGTAGCTACACACATAAATTATGCGTATTTATTTTAGAGAAGCAAGGGCCCACCTCTACATATGAGCTAAATACTACTGTATGAACAAACCCACATATTAAAACCACGTCTTAACGTGTATAAGTCTTATAGAATGAATAGTATAGTCAATCGCTTCTGTTTGAGGGGCTGTAGCTCACATTCACAAAAAGAACGGAAATTTAATAATAAATATGCATCGTAAAAATATTTATTCTTCGTAAAAAAATAATCGAGTTAAGACGTCTGCTCTAGAAAACTAATGAAATGTATAAAGAAAATTTGTCTAAATGTGTTCAAGGAAGAAGAAATGTCGGAACTCACATTGGGCCAGCAGTCGGGCCGCGAAGATACGGAGCGCACGCACACAATATCTCGCAGGGCGGCGACGTATTCGTCGCGATGTTGGTGCACATAACGGAAGAGCTTGACGAGCGGGGGCGCCAGTGCGCCGGGAAAGTAGTCTACTTTGGTGGGCATGTGGAAGGCAGGGGCCATAGTGTCTACGGAACTCTCGTAATCGATGTCTTCTATACCAACCACGTCTTGGTCCCGGTCTCCATCCCCTGCACAAATTACGGTGTTATGTTCAGAAGGTTGCGAATTCAACATGTGTTGTTTTGATAACATAACATTCGGTCAAGTGAAGGGTACACGGAAGGGTACACTTTCTCCACGTGTAGGCTACACGGAAGAAATATGTACACGTGTTGTTTTGCTGTTTAAATTGAATTCCAGTGTCTTCTACAAGCGCTTCCCAGGCAAATGAGGCCTGTCAGATTCATTAGTACGATCTAATTTTTTTAACGTCATACTCAATTACTTATTTGAAAGTATGAAAAAGGTTTAAGATTTAAGGATTTGTGCAGTGATATCAAAATGTCTGTTGCATCTACAAAATGAATGTATCGCAGGAACTACGAATGATATAAATTTTTTGTATCAACAATTTTTAAGGTAACGATTAACATTTGTTATTTATTTCCAAGTCTTGCTACAAAGAACACTCTGAAGTCTATTTTCGTGCTATTTGAAGAATAAATCTGACTTGTAACTACTAGTTATATTACATAAACAGTGAAATAGAGTAATAGAATAATCCAACTACAGCTTTGATGGTTTATTGTATTTTTTAATATTTCGTAAATGTATTGCAGGGTATCAATAATGTTTTCATGTTGTACAATAAAGTAATTCATAGTTTACTCGAACAGTGGTACCGTTTTGTCTACGTTCGTATAAATTCGTCAGACAAAACAATTTTTTCAGTGTAGTGCTGCGTTGGGAACGATGTAAAAAATTACCAACCTGGAACATTTCCACATTCAAATGTAACCGGATTTTGCGGAAACTAAATTCGCGTAACGCTTTTATGACGCATTTAAAAAACGCACACGTGGTGGTTTTGCACGGCACAGCGCGCGGCTTATGCGGCGTCCTTTTGCACCGCTGCATGAGCAAGGGGGTAGAGAGGGACGGCGCCTGGGGATAGTGCGGGTTCCGCGGACAATTGGCGCACACGGGCCGCTGGTTTCCGCCGGCACGCTTCCGTTGCTTCCCCGAATGCGATTGGCCAAGCGAGCTGCGTGTGGTTGTCGACTATGATGCCAATCGAACCGAGCCTTTCTCCCCCTGGGCTGCGGAGTCCTGATCGATTAATCTGCTCACCCCATCTCCATCGTCGACTCCCACGCCGCCGTCTAACGACACGTTCCCAGAAGCGATGTGGCCTGTACTTAGGCCCACTCCGTGAGTTCATTCTTTTTCGAGCTACACGCGAAACTGCTGAACGGGTTTCGATGGAATGCATGAATATGGATGAGTAGTAGTTTTGGGGGAAACTTACCTTGCTGGGGTCGTAGAGACGAGAAACTCGACGGTAAGCGAACCATTTCAATGCTCAGGTTGTTTGTTCCCCTTTTTATATCGACCCGATTTTACTAAGACCGTTTTTGTTATCCAGGCCGGACAGAAGAAGAAAAAACAGATGGGTATATGATGTTCCAAAAACCATTGACTTAGTTATCGTGCAGTTTATATAATTTATGTATTAGAATGTTTCTGGGTGATGTAGACCTACTGATAGTTAAGTGTAAGGTGAATCAGCATCAAGAGGGTGTTAGTGTGCGTTAGCTATTGTTGCATCCTCTTCCACACACATTTTTCTTGTAATTCTTTGAAAAATGTGTGTTATGATCAGACGGAAGAGCAGACTTAATGGTCACTTTGGTTATTATGGATACGTTTATGCTACGTGTGGTAGAGGGTGTTTTCCTACCAATTTAAAAGACTCCGTAAGGTAAAAGACTCCGTTAAGACCTGGGTGTCATCATCCCGTGCGAACAGGCGTGAAGAAATAATCCTTACACGTCTTCGTATTGGCCACTGCTATCTTACCCATGGTCATCTCTTACGCGGTGAACCTCCCCCCGTTTGTGAAACTTGTAACAGAACTCTTACCGTGGAACACTTTCTTCTGGAGTGTCCCAAATTTAGTACCAGCCGACGGCGAAACAATCTACCGAACAGTTTGAACGTTATGTTGGGACGAAATGAACCAATTTTAATGCGCGTTTTTAGATTCCTTCAGGAAATTGGCCTCTGGAATATTATCTGATCTATCTTCGTATGTTTTTACTCAAATCCATAAACGAAACGGGGCTTCTCCCACAAGTTCTCGGGAGGGTTAGGATTTGAATTTTATTTTTTCTCTTTTTAATTTACAATTTTTTCTCTCTAAATTTATTCTTTTCTTTTATTTTCGATTTTTAGAATGCTTTCAGTTTTCTTTTTTTTTTCTATTTTGATATATCTTTGAACTCAGGAGGGTTTTTAGTGGGTATGGTGGAGTCATTCTGCGAGCCCCACACGGGGGAGAGTCGCGTTGGCTCTCCTTGGTGCGTAACTGCATTTTCCCTACCTGTACGAAATGTTAGGGCTCCAATGACCTTTGATGTCGACATGAGCCGTAAAGCCCCACAGAAAAAAAAATCGTACCACTTTAAGTTGAAAATTATATTTCAGTTTGATTGGAGACTTGAATCATCTTGATAAATGCAGCTTTCAGTATATTTTTCCTTCTTTATTTCTTTCTTTGATTTTGTTAAGGAATATTGCGAAAATACATTTGCGTGTTACGAAACCTTCGCATCTCTCCTACCGCTAATATTTTGAAGAACACAGTTTGGGAAACACTGCATTTGGAAAACAAACACAAATGGTTATAACGATTGGTATGGTATGTCATTTCTGCTTAGTTTGACTTAATCTTTGTTCTGATCTTATACATCGAGTAGCTTTTATACAGATTTAGGAAAGATAGCGGATGCGCTGAGCCATTCTTTCCCACCAACCAGTACTTGAGTTGTATTGGAAACACATGGGACGGTAGGAAGTGCGAGAAACAATGGAAAGAAACTGAAATAGAGAGGGACAAGTGACCTGCAATTGAAACTATGTTACATTGTCTTTTGACATTGCAGTGAGTTGCATTATCTTACGAGCATTTTTATTCTTATATGGTATGTCCATGGATCCAGGTATTCCGATCCTGTGTGAATCCAACACGCATTGAGTTATACGCGTCACACGTTCTTGTCAGGACTATTAAAAATTGCTGATTCTTTCTTAATCATTTGATGGGACTTGGTGTTGGGGATATTGTAAACTATTAATTGACAGTATGTTGATCATGTGATGAAGGAGACTTATAGGATGAGAGGGGGAGAAGGAGATAAAGAATTATTCTTGAATGGAATAGTCTGGAAGAACTGTAGAATCAACGAACAACTTTGGTGCCATCCTCCTTAGGATAAATAAATAATTTTAGACTTGTGACCTTTTGATGGAAAAATACCATTTATTTTGTGCTTTTATAATTTATTTTTATCATTTATTTTAGAACCCAAAGTTCAGTCGTCAGGTAACAAATTCTACCAAGAAAACAACAGAACAATTGAACATGATATTAAATGTAATACAGACAAAAGAGGAGAAATCACGTAAACATGTTACAACATATAAATACTTGATACTTTTATGTTTAAATTCAAACTCCAGTGTGTATTATTAATAAACATAATTTCAGATACGTTTGTAATAATTAACTTCGTCTAATATTTATATGTTGTTTTAATTCATCAAGTATTAATATTATGTGTGGTTATTACACTGTTCAACTGATTTTAAATTTCATTTGTGCTCATAGATTCTAATTTTTAGCCCTCTCTTTGTTTGACGTACTTAGCTAGCTTTACAATATTTGCATTTTATTATGTATACTACATTATTAGTGTTCATACGGCTTATCTTTATCTGTCATTTTCAAAGTATTTCTTTAATTTTTAAAAGTTGAAATCAATTTTATATTTTGAGATTTTTGTAAGTGAAGGTGTTATATTCTTGTTGTGTAGAAATACAGCAAATATTTCTTCTTGTAGAGTTTTCGTTTGTTGTTACTTGTTTTGAAGGTATGTAATACAATCTTTTTAAATATTTTTATATATAAATCCTAATGGATAGTAGATAGCGAAAAGTGTGTTACGTTTTTCCCCGTAAATTCTCCCTCCGATGTTGTTCATCCGAAATTAATATTGCTTCGTCTGTTAAATTATAAATCAGAGATCTCTTTTGTGCTAATTTCATATTTACATACAATATCATGTTCACTTGTTCTGTTATGTTTATTGTTATAATTTGTTACACCGGACGACTGAAACCTAGGGTCGAAACATCGTGTTCTAAAATAATCACAAAATGAATGGAATTCGTCCATCAAAAGGTTATAAGTCTAAAATAATTTACTTATCCAGATTATATAATGGATGTAAATAAAATTAGGAGGATGGAATAGGTATTGTGTCAAATGTCATTTCCCACTAACAAGCAGTGAGATATACCTCAGATAACACTACTGGATAGAGCTCCGCGAAATATTGGTCTCGGAACAAGAGATGTATCTAGCATATCTTTGCGTCCAGTTTGACTTATGATATAGACTTAATTGATTATTCATTTATTTATTTGAACGCTATCGTTTTACGCTTGATCATCGTGTCAACAACATTATCACTATATGGTACCCATTTTTCTCTCTCTCTTTTTGTTGCTCCTTCTGTTGTCTCTTGGGTGCGGGTGATCTGCGCTGATAATCATTTTAACGTGATTTAAATAGTGATACTCCTTCAGTGCATCTTTTATTTGCTATTCTTCTATGACGTTTTGCGTAAATAGTTCAAATTTTCTGATCTATCAACATATTCTTTTCCGGAAATTTAACTTATCCATCATTTGATACTCCTGCACATATTGTGCTCGCTAAGAACCACAAAGTGGGCATTCCCATATTAGACACTCTGCATCTTCAGGTACTTTTGCACACATAGACTCATTCATTGTCTCAGTCGTCTTCATGTTTCCTAAAGATCGTAAAACATTGCGGACATTGCTACGTTCCATCAGGAAGAGCAATATTTCGCCTGAATTGTTTAAATTTTTTTCCATCTGTCACAATTTGTACATACTAGTGTGTTAAGCACCCTTTCTCTGAATTTTCCCTTGCTAACCGTGAATAACTTCGTTAAGATATGCGTGAATTATACGTAGTGTTCACGTTTCAGTGACAAGGACACCATTTAGAATGTCCCTCGCTAGGGTTTGAACCTCAGACATCAAGTCTCTATGGCACTGAGCAGAGATTTCTAAGTTTCGCATTTCTACGAAGATAAAGTCTTTCTTTTCGGACTTTTCTCCTGATTGATCGTCATCTATCGTCTTTACCTGTTAGTGTTAAGTTTGTGAACTGATCGGAGTTTTGCGCACTGGTGACGTTGACTTTGGCGTTGAGAATAGTGGTTGCTTGGCCTGAGGCGGGGGCAGGGGTTGGGGTGGTGCCTGGGGCGGAGGCGGCGGCCACAACTGTCGTGTGACTGCGCATGGAAGTACTGCGATTGGAGACCTGGCTGGTTGTACGAGAACGCCCGCGATTGCCGCTGGCCACGTGGGGGCGAGTACCGCTCTGCGACCTACAGATGACACGGGTGTTAAAGTTGGTGTATTATCTATCAAGGAGTTTTATTAATAAAGCACTTAATATATACGGGCATATAATACACATTGATGAAAACATTTTTGTAGCTTTAGCGCACCATCTAGATGTTTTTCCAATGTTTCACCTGCTGCTTCCAGATATCTTTACTGACTCAAGGCCATGAAGATGTTGGAATCAGCAGGCGGTACGTCGGAAATGTATATGCGCTAAAGTTCAAAAAATATTTTCATCAATGCGTACTTCCACCTTACAACGCTGATTGTATTTCGGTATGAGACGACTTAACAAGTGAGGGACTGTTCTTAGTTTGCTTTGGAAAAGGTAAGAAAACAAACAGCTTCTAATTGTCATGAGTCAGATGAAGACTTGAAGGCATTTTTTGAACCCCAAGGCGTGGTAAACATCCACAGAATTAAGATGACGTGGCTGGGAAAGTTAGTCCCCACCTCCACACTGGTTCTGTCATTTGACAAGCCATCTCTACCAGAATCTATATCCTGCGGTTATTATACCCTGCGAGTGCGTCAATATGTACCGAGTCCTCTGCGCTGTTTTAAGTGCCAGAGATTCGGTCATGGGCTCTAATGACCTCGATGTTGGCGAGCCCTAAAGCCCCAACAACAACAAAAAAAAGATTCTGTCACACAGTAGACCGGTGCAAGTCACCCTGCGAAGTGTGTGTTACTTGCGTACAGCCGTCGCCGGAGTCGTCATCCTGCTCGTCGCCTCCGTACTGCGTGAATTGTAAGGAAAACCATCCTTCCAATTCCAACAACTTCGCAAAATACATCATGGAGAAAGGCATCCAAAGGATCCGCGTTACGTTAAGGATGTCTTTCCCCGAGCCCAGGCGTCGGTACCTCATCAAAAATCCGGTAAATATTACCAAATCTTTTGCAACAGCAGTCACCGCACCGAAACCATCTACAGCTTCTTTTGACTGCCAAGTGGTATTGGAGGACATAGTTAACCCAAGATGTGTAATTCTGGTGTTCAGGCATCATTGGATGATCCTTCTGTCTTAAAAGACGAATTTCTGGGGTGCAAAATCCTTATACCTACAAAGTATAAGGTATCACCCAAACAAAAATCTGTGTCTGTTTCGACCTCTACCTGAACTTCAACGAACACTCAGAAACCGAAACCCGCGAAAAAACAATCCCCCCGCGGAGAATCTCGGCGGCGTCCCCGGCGGAGAACTCGCTCCACTCAGTCCTGAAAAACTGACGCTTTGATGTCGGATCCCCATGTCGGATCAACTTCCTCTAGTCGCCGCCGCTCAAGGAGCAGAAATAGTGGACTTGTTATGTCCACGAGAGATCATTTCTGCAGTGATCACGGCGACTCTCCTGGGGAGGAGACCACAGCAGGATCTGACCACCCACAGGAAGTCACCCACAGGAAAAAAATCCAAACATCGAAGAAAGAGCAGATAAACTCAGAGCCCTGGCTCTTCTTTCCTGGAATCTGAATGCCATTCATGTCCGTTTAGATGACCTCAAGCTCTTACTGTCTCGTCGTTCTTCTCCAATAGTATGTCTTCAAGAAACACATCTCTTACCAAAACACGATTTTTACTCTCGTGGCTGTACCTGTTATAGGGCGGACTTAGACGACGGCCTACGCACACACGGTGGAGTCGCTATGCTCGTAGACGCTGCAATCTATGTCAAAGAAGTCTCTATATCAAGCGTCTTTTAGACCGTATGTATGAGGGTGAGCGTACCATCCCTTACATTTACGGTTTGTAATATTCATTTTCCCCCCGGGCAGTCATTCACGATGAAAGATCTTGTCATTCTGATGGACCAGTTGTCTTCCCCATTTCTTATCGTCGGTGGGGTTCTTCACACAACTGCCCAAAAAGGTGATATCGTGATGATTTAGGTGAAGAACTGTTAGATAGCCGAGATATAGTGCTCCTTAACACGGGCCACTCCACCCACTTCTGTTAGCTTCCCGATTTCTCTCGGTGCTGGATTTAGCCATCTGCAGTTCCTCATATTCCCCACTCTTAGACTGGACAGTTCTTGACGATCTGTATGGGAGTAACCGCTACCTGATTCATACATTTCAACGTCTTTTGCCCTCGGTTTCACGCCCCTCTCAGTGGATATTGAAATCAGCAGACTGGGATGTGTTTAAACGCAACATCAATCTTTTCTATGAGCCTTTAGCCGATGTGGATGCTATGGCATCCCATGTCACCAACGCGGTTTTAAAAGCTGCCGATGTTGCCATCCCTAAATCACCACGTAATCCAAGACATTGCCCTGTTCCATTGTGGAATTCGGATTGCGCGAAGGCGGTAAGCGCTAGAAAGAAAGCTTTAGCGCGACTTAATAAGTATCCCACTGTTGATAATCTCATTGAGTTTACAAGATGCTGAGCCAAAGCAAAACGAACTCTTCGAGAAAGTTAGTCGTCCGCCTGGAAGGCTTACATTTCATCTCTTACAAGCCATACTCCATCATCAGTCGCATGGCAAAAAGATTCGCAACATTCAAGGTACATGGTCTTCTTTTTCCATTCCTGGTCTAAATGTAAATGGGCAGCTCGAAACTTCACCCGAAGTCATCGCTGAGGAACTTGCATAGCACTACGAAAAAGTCTCTAACTCCTCCGGTTTTTTCCCAACGTTTCTTCAACAGAAAGCTCGCGCTGAAAAATGTTGCTTGGATTTCTCCAGTTGCAGAGACGAAAAATATAACATTCCTTTCTCTATGACGGAGCTGACTTTTGCCCTTTGTGTCTTCGAAAGATACAGCCCCTGGTCCTGATCAAATACATAACGCGATGCTAAAACATCTTCCAGAGATAGGCATAAAATTCCTTCTGAAGCTATTTAACTATTTGGAATGGGCATACCGTCCCTGCTCAATGGCGTGAGGCCATAATTGTTCCACTTCCGAAGGAGGGAAAAGATCGTTTTAATCCGTCGCACTTTCGACCGATTTCTCTGACAAACTGCGTTTGCAAACTGTTAGTAAGTATGATAAATCGTCGCCTTGTTTGGTCTCTGGAATCGCGAAATCTTCTGACCAATATCCAATGTGACTTCAGAACACAGCTGTCAGCGCTAGTCCACCTTGTTGCGTTGTCGTCTACAATCTCATCAGCGTTTGTATTAAGGGAACACCTGGTGGCCATCTGTTTTGACCTGAAAAAAGCTTATGACACAACATGGAGGTACGGAATGCTACGCACATTGCACTCGTGGGTATTCCGAGGCTGTCTTCCTCTGTTCCTGGAGAGCTTCCTGTCTCAACGTTCTTTCCGCGTTCGCCACGGTACTTACTTATCATCGAATCATCCTTTGGAAAATGGTGTCCCACAGGGTTCAATCTTAAGCGTCACTCTCTTTGCCATAGCCATAAATAACATTGCGTCTATGGTTCGAGAACCGGTACATACGTCTCTTTTCGTTGATGACTTCATCTATTGTTCGTCTAGCGGTATCTCTGTCATCGAGAGGCAACTGCAATTGGTTTTAAACCGTTTTACAGGAGTGGAGCATGTCTAGCGGCTTTAGTTTTTCTGTATCCAAGTCATGCTGTATGCTTTTTTGTCGGATATACCATCTCCATAATGATCCAGATCTTTTGCTTGGGGGCCAACGTCTTCCTTTCGTTGACTCCTTCCTGGGTCTCACATTCGACCGCACTCTAACTTGGCGGAATCACATCCGAAAACTAAAATCCCGTTGTAATTCTTCCCTTAACCTCCTTCGCTGCTTAAGCGCATCGTCATGGGGCGCAGACCGCACTTCCCGTCTTCGTCTGTATAGAAATCTCGTGCAGTCTGTATTAGATAATGGGAGTATTGAATACGCCTCCGCATCACCGTCGACAATCAGGACGCTTAACAGTATCCATCATGCAGGAGTCCGCTTTGCAATTGGTGCTTTCCGCACTAGTCAAATAGAATGCTTACTAGTAGACACTGGCGAACAATATCTTAACAAGAGACTTGATATTCTACTTGGATCTTACGGAGTGAAACTGATGGGTGTTTCAAATCACCCACTCGGCAACACCTACATTCCCCCCAAAATGTCCCCAACGATTTTTGCGTCTAGGTTCTGATCTCAGCTTATTTAAAAACGGCAGTGTAGAAAACCCCAACAGACTCTCTCTGGGGGCGTTTCAAACTGGTCTTTTGGAAACCTGGACAGTTGGAGACCCTAGGCTAGGGTGACAAGACGAAGAGCAAACACTGCGGCCTGAGTCGTCACTGATTAGATAATTTCTGTAGTATGTGACTATTAGAGAAATAATATTAATACCGGCTGCGCGTCCTGCTGCTTCTGCGGGTGTCCGGTTCCTTTCGCGACTTGCTGCGCTGTCGGCGTTGGCCTTCCTTTCTGGCGCCGCTCACCACTCGAGATCTGCTGCGGCTTCGAGATCGGCTGCGCCCTCGAGTCGCGCGTCCGCGTCGATGCGGTTGCATCCATTGCCGGTGGCGACCCGATCCTACAGAGAGGTAGTATTTAATTAAAGAAAACAGCAAAGCCATGTTATTGTTTGAGCGAAGTATCTTTAGAGGATATGGTAATAAATGAAAGTATGTATTCACAATGTCATCAAAATACTTGGACTTTTCCTTTGGTTTCTGTCACACTGTGCTAAGTATATTGTCATTATGAAAATAAAATTACATTGCAAGGCTTGTACTGCTTGATTGGTCCAAGTGAAATTTCTGCTACTAATTTTGTGCAAACACTGTTTAAATCTTTGATTTTGCTCCAGAGTTTGTTAATTTTTTGCTCTACTACTTGTTTTTATAATATTCGTTGTTTTTTTAATTAAATTTTTGTACAACTCGTTCGTAACATATAACTTGCCCAGTGAATACCGAATGATAATTAAAGTTATTTTTTGTTTTCATTGTTTTAATAGTCTAAGTAATTTTCGTTGTATCCCCCTTTTATTTATTTATTTATTTATTTATTTATAAGTTTGGCATCAGTTATATTCGCGGTGATGGCTATTAAAATGAGAGGAACGGATTCTTGCTTAGCACGTAACGCGGCGACTTGAACACAGAGAGGATATATTTTGTTCAGGAATATACAGCGTCTAACGGCTAACTGCCTTGTAAACTGTGATATCTGTAGCCTAGAACTCTTTTATTCCGTTCTATTAATATTTGTTGTAGTACTGTATGATGTATGAGAACCTTCATATTTGGTGATTTATTCTAAATTTTTAAATTAAATAACTTTAAATAATGACTTGTTGTGTGGGCTTATTGTGTTGTTTTTCTTCAAGATTTTGAATGCCGGAATTCTTGACGAGTGAGGCCTTTCTTATTAATTTGGTCCTGTATAGAGCCGACTTTAATTGCTAGAGAGATACGTGATGAATTTCATAATTAAGGTGCTATTCCCACATCGATAGGAACGTATTTTCCTTACCAGTCTTGGAACCACCCTTGGCATTGACCTTGGCGCTGGAGACGGGGCTTCCAGAGACGATAGCACTCCATCCACTGCTGGACATACTGCTTTGGCATCCACCGCCTGGAACGTTGGGGGTCTCCGGTTCTTCCTTTTTAGGGAACGTCTTTGGTTCGAAGGACGGAATACGAACCTGCGCATGGAGGATAACTTGTCATATAACACTGTCATCATTGTCAACTAAAAGTGACGTCACGTTTTACATGACGCATTTACAGCAATGATTTTGGTACTAGTTGACCTATTGACGGAAGTGGTGTGGATGGGTTTGAATCCTGGATGAAGCGAACTATATAGTGTAACTTCTGGTGCTATCATTCATAACATATTTCATTGATTGATCTTATCATTGGGCGACGCAATGTATCAAATTATCATTTTAATTTATCGACCGCTTAAGATATGCTACCCCAATTGGAAATCGAAATCAATTTTTGGAGAGTTAATTGGTGGATCCGTTCATTTGCTGAATTGGCGAGTTGCGTCTATAACTCTCGTGTTTGAATACTCGGGGAGAGAACAAGATCATCCAAGGGCGTATGTGTTGGTTGTAGTCTCCTGGCGAGATTATCTCCGTCAAATAATTTCGCAAGGGTGCACAAACAGAAAAATTTTCCCGCTGGGTATGAATTATTGTATAATGAATGAATTCTGGTATCATAACATAGTTTCTTTGCCTATACACTAGAATATTCCCATGTTAATTTGCATATTTTATTAGTATTACCGTCTGTGGAAGTAGTTTTCATTTTCCGAACTTCCCCCGGACACTCGTTCTTAAATAATTTATGAATAAACCGAAGGTGCTTTAGATTTATCATGTTACGTCGAATGAAAATGGGAGACGGGACCGGGATTCGAATCCCGGTCCCGTCTCCCATTTTCATTCGACGTAACATGATTAATCTGTTACCTGGCGGTGAGGTTCACCGCAATCTAGGAGATTTCTATGCTTTAGATTTGTGGCAATTTTGTCTCTAAACGTACTATTTTTCCCACAAACCTACATCACATTTTATCTATTCTTGGTAATATGTATGCAAGAACGTTGGATGACAATTTGGACTTATTAATTGTGGATGAAACTAAAATATGTAACGTATCATCACGTGTCATGTTGGAGATAATCCTATCAAAACTAACATCAAAGTTCTTAGAAAAAAATAACGTTTTTTATTGAAAAGAGTGACAGCACATACAATTGTAAATTGGAATTGCTCAATAATGATTTTGTCAACTGCCCCCGAGAGTGAGGGGCGACTTTTAACTTTTACCCCATGCAAATGAGAAGTATGTATGAACAAAACTATATTCAGAATCATTAGTTGAATTTGTTGTGTGTATGTATGTATGTATGTATGTATGTATATATCAACGTCTAACATGAATAATTACTTACCATGTCTAACTTGAATATCCATATATATCCATGTCTAACATGAATAATTACTTACAATTACTAACTCGCCGAATGAAAATGGCGTCATAAAGGCAGAGCTAATGTTTTCATTTTTCTCGGAGGTATTACTCTGTTCTATACGGCTCAATACGTGAACTATTAGATGAAACGATGTTCCATTTGAACAGTCCTTTGGAAGGCGTGTGTCCAGTGTGTATTTTCCTAAGCGGGTGCATGTGTAGGGTGAAGGGGGCTCTACGAGATGCGCACCGTGGAGCGTGCTCGCAAAAGGGCGCGCAGTGTCGACAGCTTGGCGCGCGCCGCGTTTACGGAACCCTGACGCGACGCTTCTGCAGCCGCAGCGGCCGTCTGCGCGATGAGCGCGTCTGCGCACGCGGGAGCCGCGGCGATGGCGTCAGCGAGTGCGTTCGATGTCTGCGTCACATACGCGCTGCAGCGTCGCAGCGCGCGAGCTGTGGCATAGGCTCGTGCCCGCGGCGACGAGAGTTCGGCGCGCGTACGCGACAAACTGTTGTTGCTGCCGCTGCGCCTGGTTGGGATGGCCTGAATCCGTGGAGACGGTGGCGACGGTGGCGTGAGCGGCGAGTTGGGCCACGAGCTTAGCTCTTGGACCTGTCTCCCGAGGGTGATGGACGGGGTGGGACTCGGGTACTCGTCGCCTCCTCCGCCCCCGTCCTCAGACGTGCCGCCTCCGGGTCCGGGGCCCGGCCACAGGGTTGGATTGTTGAATGTGGCGCCGACTGAGGATGGGTCGGGAGCGTCGAGAATGGTGGCGGCGGCTGAAGTGGAGGGCGCGGATTCGACAGAGACGGGATGCTCCAGGGGTTTGAGCCATCCGCCCTCTTCCTTTTTGGGGGCGGCCTTCATCGTGTTAACAGTTGGTTGGTATGAGGGATGGGGAGGATGGGGAGGAATGGTCGCGGACGCTGTGGTCTCTGTGACAAGGATAGTGCTAGTAAGAGGAAGTCTCTCGACTAGGGCACCTGCGTTCGATAGTTGTATATTTGATATATGCAGGATGGGTAATGTGTGTGCTTTGTAAAATCGAAAAACTAACTTGAATGTTGTAGTATTTTGTAGTTTTTTCTCTCTTGAGAAATTAAGTTTTTATTTTCGGAAAATTTAATTTTGTAAATAACTCTGTTTCTCACCGCCGCCACCGTTCTCTGAGTTCCTATCTCCTTGATTATATGGTAACAAGCACAACGCAATACGCAGTAAATTTTCTAAGTTACTTCTCAGAGATTTGTAAATTAACAATACTTACCTTACATTGAAAATTCATTTCTTAAATACATTTTTCTCTTAATTTTTTGCTTTTTTCAGCTTTTTTCGTCGTAATTCTACTTAAGTATTTCTTTAAGTAGTGAGTACTTTATTAAATGAAAAACACTTCTGCAATATATTTTTGATTTAATTTGAACAACGCAATCAACACTTCACCATCCCAAGACTATCATAGTACTTTATTATATTCATGTATGTCCGCATACTCTAATGTGAGAATATGAACATTTTCAAACAAAAGCGGTGCGGTAATAATTGTAATTTTGCTTCCTCTCATAAGTGATTTGAGCGGTCTTTAAAAAGTATTTCTTTTTACCTGCGCTAACGTGAGCGTAAATAAATGCTCCAATTAGTGACCATAGCGAGCCCTGGTGTGCGACGCGAGTTGCATACAGCCCTCGTGCATCTGGATTTCCCTCCCGCTAATGCTTCGTATGTTATTAACCAACCCCATTAGACCGAGGATTATCTGTTGGAAGCAATATAGCTAGGTTTCATTTTGTAGAATGTACGAGCAATGCAAGAATTTTATTTTGCCCATCGCTTTTCTCCCTCTGGCCGAGAAAATACCCTAGAACCCTTGAATTATGTTTAAATTTTTTCCATCGTTGATGTAAGGTTCATTATTTAAGGGATCTAAAGAATATTAGACTGAAGTTTCTATGGAATCTGTTGCGTTGAACCGTTGGTATGTAAAATGAATAATTCAAAAAGAGGATTCTACAAAAGCCAATTTATTTGCCTGATTTATTTTTATGATAACTTTAAGAAAGATTTGAAACGAAATTCGTAGCATTAAATGACATTCAATTTTTTTTGCTAATAGTGTTTTGGAAGATTAACTGAAACATATTTTACATTGCTTCCACATATTTCTTGAAGACAATGTATTTTCGATTTGTTTGTAGTTTTTGTTACAAAATAATATATCTTTCTTTTAACAGCGGGCAATATATATGTATTTCATTTCTTCGTAATCTTTATCCTGTTGTAAATAATTTGCTTCGTAGCTGATTTAATAAATTAATATAGTTATCTCGTTTTCTAGGGTTATTACAATTATAAACTAATGTATAAAACTTTAAGCAAAGTTTTGTAAGCCACGTTGTATAGGAACATGCCTTGGCTAACTACTAACGCTACCACCTCTAAGCTATCGAACGAGGAATTATTCTTGTTTTGAAAAATGGTTTCTTATCCTGTGTATAATGGATTTCAATTTCCACAAGATATCAGCTGATAAAATCAACGGTTTTCTTCTACTTTTTATGCACGGAAGAATCAGTGTAATATCACATATTTTCCAGTGTACTATAAACGTCCCGTAACAGAAATACCTGTCAAAAAATATTAGGGTTCTAATGACTTCGGTGTCGGCGATCCGTAAAGCCCCAATAAAAAAAAATTATTTACGCTTGATAACTCTAAAAATGTTTGTTCTCTAACATTATAATGAAATGTTTACGTTAATGTAGTAGCGAATAGTAAGGCATTATACTACAGTTATATTGTTAGTTCGTAGCTTAGAAGAAAACGTAATTTTTCTATTACAATTATCGATTCTTAAGTTAAAATTTAATTTTCCAAGTGTAACAACGCCTTTATCGTACGTAGTTAAAACTCAATCTTTCAGGTTATGCGAGAGACAAATTTCTTTTCATTTTTTTCAAATATAAGCATTTTATCGTCATTACGGTCCTTGATTTTCAATCCTTTTTCAGCTCTTTGAAGCTATTTGTTCTAGATGAAATTATTTCCGGTTTGGATGCAGACTTACATAAATACTACAATCTATTCGTAGAACATGTTCTGACGTCCATCAATTATCCACCAAGTCAATCACAATCATTTTGTCAAGGGTGATGTCAATGAGGTTGTTTGAAAGGAGATTAATACTTAAGTATTAATAAATGATCAACGCGCGTGCCAAAATAGCTTTCCCTCAGCGCAGGGAATCCATTACCTTAGTGTAATGTCGCCAGTTAAGAAGGAGCCGCCCGTCCTCCTCTCCTTTCCGTTAGTTTCGTCGTCCTAGATACCTCTCTCCTTGTTTTCTTTGTTGCTGATGCTATCGGTCATTAGATTATGGCAATTAGTGCAGTAATATAAATTTGGAAATTTGTGGTTTTTGAAGTCATCTTCTAGTTATTCGCATGAAATCTTTTATTTGTATGTTTCCTAATAATCTAATGCTGTAACTATTTTTGCTTGCACTCTTTAATTCTCGTATATCTTCATGTGCTAAATGTTGTGTTATTCCGTTTACTGTTGGCAATATATGTCGATCTTCAAAATGTATATAATAGAGTAAAATTTTATTGTTTAAAATTTTGAATTTTTTTTTGCCACTTTTGAAAAAACTTTTGTCAAATTGAACACATCCAAACGAAACAAATGCAGTTCAACCTGATATAAGTAAAATATTAGTTATAATGATAAATAAGTAAGAATATTTTTCAGTTCAAACTTTATTTGACCAAATGGTTACCAAATATTATCAAACCAGTTGAACTAAATGGTTAAATATTAAAAAAAAAAAAACGACTGACTCAATTTTAAGAATTTTTTTACGTCGAGTGAGTGATGAATTTCTGAGATAGAGGATGAGACATTTGATATGGATAGATAAATTGAATTGTAAAATTCTTTTCAAATTCTATCTTGGTCTAGTATTCTGATGTTCATAGTGAATAAGTTAGTTTTACTATAATTGGAGCTGATGATATCTTTTCTAATTTATTGGTGTTTAATATTAAGTGGTTTTCAATTTATTTCCTAGATTCGTATTAGAAAACTTAAATTCGTATTAGAAAACTGGTGGAACAAGAATGATTTTACGTAATTGCGATGCGACCTTTTTTCAACTGTTTTGTACTTTAAAATTCTTAAAATAACATTGTGGGAACGTACCCTTCCCACATCTCATACGATGCACGTCATACCCACGCCCCATCAACCAGCTCGCACGCACAAAAGTAGTTGATGATACAGGGACACTGTTTCTATACTGTTCCTATGCACCACAAATGGACGTATCCGAATTCGTATGAAATGGACAAAACATTCACCATCGTGTGTTTATTTACTGAACACAGCCTTCTGCACACGAGAACCCCAGCTCATACATTCCAAAGAGACATTCCAAGGCCAACAGGTTCCAAGACCAACAAACGTCACGCAAGGAATCATAAATAAACGCATTACAGATTCTATGCAAGATATCGTATACAAAATAGGCGGACTCCGTAAGCAAACAAGAATCCTATGACGGCATCCGCAAGACCTGTCCCTTAAAAGGCATATCACGTTTGATATGGGCCAGATGCTCAATTGTCTCCTCGTACAAATCCAACACTAGGCAACAAAAATAACATATTCGATTACACTTCGCCTCGCAAAACGGCACGCAATATTCTGCTCCGAGACAATTTACTCCGAGGTACTCACATGAGACGCTTAGAAGTAAAATCTAGCCTACAAAGGGTTCCAAGTTGAATTCATATATATTCAGACGACTAAATCCTGACGACACGAATTCCCACGATTCGGGAAGCTTATTCACTTCGACGCTGAACTTCAGCAACGCTGAAATCCGGAGACTTCATACCGCTGCAATACATCTCCAAGCTTCACCAGCGCCGAACCAACGATCTTCAAGCCCCGACGCTGAACGCTGAGAAGATTCAACCCTCAGGACTCGGCGCCCACGGATTCAGGACCCAATTCAAGACACGACGCCGAGGTTCTCCACATCCAGTGTCTGCGAGCAGAAGAGCACTGGACCGCTATTACGAACGCCACGTCTCCACGACATATGCGAGACACGCGGTTCACGGAGAACCCACAATTTCACACTCAGTCGTCTGGCGTCACGTCTTCAACTTCAAAACAGGTTTACGTAAGCAATAAAGTCTTATTCAAACAAACCTGCATTTCAAACCGTTATTTATGTTGGTGAGCGAGGGAGATTCTATCCATTGGAGTCGATACTACATCACCTCCTACCCAACAACATTTTTCTCTTTTATGTGTTTAGAGAATATTGTTTGCTGTAAAAAGTTTGGTACACTATTTGTAAAAAATAATGTTTTGTGAAAGGAGTGTTCATCGCATCACTTTACCGAAACACTTTTAATTACATCCATACATAATTACATTCATTTTGGAAGCCTCTCTTGAAAAGTATTTTTACTAAATCAGGCCATTCGAATTTAAGATATTAGTGAAGGTTGATATTTTTATGAAAATGTTAATTGAGACACAAGATTTGAAAATCGTGGAAAATCAGCAGTTGTTATTATGACTACTTCGTATGTTTTCGTTACCAGTAGGTCAAGGTAAGAGTGTTGTATCCATGGATATCTTTTGGATTCTCTTGTTCAACATGTTGGTTTCGGAGAGACCGCGGTCTCGACTGCACGACACGATGCGAGAGGTGATGCTGTGGCGGTGCGGACTCTGAAGCGTCGGGGCGTGTCCTCTGCGGCTACGTGGTGTCGTCGTTCGCAATGGAAATGAACGCTGGACCGCATCCCCTGACGTCATGTCAAAGGACTCCCCCTGACTTCGTCTACGCACGCACGAGAGCAGTGTCGCTCGACCACACAGGCCGCTTTGACCGGTGTCTGCTCGCGCACGCCGCAACACGTGCATGATTACAAAATGCGCCCCCGCTTTTTATGTTAAAATCACTTGTGTCGAGGAGTTTTCGAAGAGTTTGCGTTGTTCAGGACAGTTGAGAGAGGTGAAAAGTTTGTTTTATTTTCTGCCTCAATTTGCTTACAAAGACTTTCTATAGGTGATTTTGACGAGAGATGACTTTCTTTCTTGTTTATATAATAGTGAACATTGTTGATTTTCTTGTCATGTTAAATTTTATTCACTTTTAGCCGCGATTCAATCGTTTACTGTCTGCGCGGTTGGTGACTGAGCCTGAGACTGTGACTTGGTGTCAGTTCGTATTCGGTGCTGCCGAACTTCTCTATATTTTCTGAAACCTTTTACACAACACGGTAACGATTAAAATGCAATTAAAACGTTTTCCTCATGGTGTCGTGATCAATAAGTATTAAAGAGAGCTGTGCTGGAAGAAATCAAATAACTCACGCGCTGTACTAGATTTTATTGAAAAGAAAAATATGAGACTTATGACTTACTAATTTATTCGAATTCGGAAATATTATTGGTTCATTTAAAATTATTATTGATCCTTTCATTTAACACTTTACAATGAATTCTTCTCTTGATTTTTTAGGAGATCAGTGTAATATTGGAATCATCTGTATTTTAATTTCAGAACAACAATTACTAATGAGTGATTAAAATTTATTTTACGAAATATTTTTATTTTTACGATTACGCTATTATTCTTCATCCGGTGGACTGGACAAAAGAGGCTTTCGGATCATATGCACATAAACCGGCCCGCGGGTCGTAGCTAGATGACCTGTGGTCCAGGTGAAAATGCTTCATTTTTTATCTCATTTTGCTTAATATCACTCTTATTTTATTAAATTTCTTCGTTGAACTGATGATATCGATTGAAAATTGGAGAAATATCAAGTATCCTTTCATTATAAACGGTGTTATGCACATAGTGTTTCGGTGTGTTGAAATTCGGTGTCTTATTTATTCTCTCAAGGGGCGATTCCTGGGCAGCGCATCAACATTCCATGATATTTCTCAATGTTTTTAATTGTGGACATTTGAGTTTGTGAACCTTGAAAGGAAGTCTGATATTAGGAAATTTTTTAACTTAAATTGTTCTTATGTTTTATGATTTTAATTTATCAAAATCTTACAAAACTCTTTAGGGGGTGTTCTGTAACAGTTGAGCCATTGTTCTGAAAACTTTTTAGTTCCACGCCCCCAAAATCAACACAAAATAGAAAAAAACAATATTTCACGACCGGTCTCCTCGCCTCCGAATCCATTGATACCTAAGTCACAGTAACCTCAATAAAAACCTCACTGTCACAAAATAAGTCTAACTCCATGAGCTACTAGTTAAATCGACTCAGTAAATTAAACACAGAAATCATCTTAAATCTCTTGAATTTACTTTTGGATGATTCTGGAATATATCTACAAATGGAGAAACTTATGAAAAACAAATGCAGCAATGTACTTTATCTTTGTATGTGTTGTTATAAATGTATGAAAATTTTGTATAATTAATGAGTTGTTTCCCATAAAATAGTTTCGTTATTTATTACTTGTGGAGTTGTATACAAAATTGTACGATACCCCTTTTCACCGCAATATCCAACGCGAGAAATAATGTTGTAGTTAAAGTAAGCACACTCCTGAAATTTTGAGATAATTGAGACTTTGACTTTATAATTGAAATTTTGAGTTTATAGCTAAATAATATTTTAGTTCTTGGTCTTCATAAAATGTGGTTTATAATAAATGCTAGGACATGATTGATAATTTTTTAACAATAGTTTTAACAATAGTCATTTCCGGACAGAATGTTTTTTCTTGATATTTATTTCTGGAGATGACTGTTAATTGTGTTAATACTGTCAAATTGTTGTATATGGCTGTGTTGTAGAACGTAAACTTGAGGGCAAAAGTGGCGTTTCTGCCTTACTAATGAATTGTATTTAAATGTCTATATTATTTTTCCATGATATTTGACGAGTTTTTATACATCGAAATAAAGGACATTTCAACATTGAAACAAAATTCCAGAATTTGTCCTTTTTGTCTGATTGCCAAAGTGCTGGTATACGTTATAATGACTGATGATACAATTTTGAAAAGCTTTCACTTCGTGGTTTTTGTTGAAGACTTTTAGCACACAAGTACCCCTATCTTTCGAGGTACAAAATCTCGATGTCGTGACTCTGACAAGGAGTGGAATGACGTTACAAATACCGAAGATGGGCATCTATTCCACTTGTGTATGCAAGAGTGCTTAAAGTGAGCCATTAAGAAGGTTAAAGTAGTCTTCGCGGCTCTTTGAGTTGCATCTCGAATAAATGTACTTCATCTCCGCTTCTACGTCACTCGAATGACAGGCGACGACGCGCGCGGCGGTTGTGGAGCACGCTATCTCGTAGGTCTGCGCACAACGCCAGCGACATCCCACCGACGCCTTCAGTGTCGTCGTAACGACCTCACCGCTATCACTACCTTCGCTGCCTCAACCACCACTATGGCCGTCACCACCGCTTCTCTAGTCCCGCTGTTAGCACCGATATTGTTGCCTCTACCTTCCATGTATCTCCCACCTCTTCCTCTTCCCGGTCCTCCGCCGCCATCGACTTCGGAGCAATCACCCGACTCCTCCCACGTCGTCACAGGCTTTCTTCTGTTTCCTCTCCTCCCCTCGCTTCCCTCGGCTTTTTCCCCTCGGTCTCTCTTCGAGTGTTGGCTCTTCTCTTTGACTCATAGCCTCCGAAGTCTCCTCCCCACTTCCTAGCTTCTCGTTCTTTTTCAGTTTTCAATGTTCTAATATGGCAGCTGCGTCGCCGCTCCCTACGGGATTCTCGGGATTGTTTTTCTTTTCGTTGATTTCATCTTTATTTTTTCCTAGTTCGTGTGAAGGAAGGAGATGCTTAACGATTTCTGTTGATGTTTTAGAGATCACTTTCTTCTCCATTCAAGCCCTAAAATGTAATGATAAACCTCCAGACCCTCTTCGAACTTCTGCTTCACTGCTGTATCGATTTTCATAAAGATGGTCGTAAAGGGGTCATTTGCTGGATGCTTTTATTAAAGCTCTCAACCCTGACTCATTCTGTAGAAATTATCGTAAGAGTTGATTCCAACATCTGTTAAGTATTGTTTATGTGAAGACCGAATATTGGAGAATAATATTGGGCACACTGTGTACAATGGAAATCAAAACTTTATGGTAATTCTATCAGTATTAAAATAATGTTTACTTTTCCGTTTTTTATCGATTTCTCAGTTTTAATCGAAAGTATGTAGAACTGCTTTTTTCACCGCCGTTTATTATATATATAATTTTCTGTGAATTAAATTATATTGCTTTTAAAGTGTATACGCGAGATCATACCTTTTCTACGTGGAGTGTGTTCTTGTGAATTCAACATTTCGAATATTGTTACACTTCAAATGTTCAGTGCGTGTGCATAGCGATTTCATTCTTCGTCGACTCGACCTTTAATTAACGCCGCCCTCTCGTCCTTCTTCTCTGTTCCCATCGTTCGTGCCTGCTGTCTCCTATGCCTGCCCCTCTCTAGTTTCGCAAGCGTTGCGGTTTACAAGCGCAATTCGGTCCCGTAAAATTCTGGTGCCCTCCCTATCATGCAGCGACTTCACGGCAAAAGATTGAGTTAGATTGTTATCTAATATGGGCGCTTAAACCTCTGAGTATTTTTACTCCTAATGACAGTCTAAAGATGTGCGGAGTGAACTTGGCACCTTCCACTGTCATGTCCTTTTTCATTTGTTTCTTCTACATTTAGTTTCCATTTTCAGTGTTCGCTTGAGTTCAGTTACTTTAAAAGGATATTTTATTATTTTTGAGGGAAAGTATTCCTTTGTATGACTAATAATTTAATCTGAAAAAATCTATTCTTCCTTCTGATAATTTTAATAAGAATAATGTTCTTTTGTTTCTTCTGGAGGATTTTCACTCTCATTGTTTGAATCATCTACATATTTCTTCTATAGTTATTTCCATGTTACTTTCGTGTCTCATTTATAATTTTTCGCTTTTTCCGTTAAGCAATTTAAAATAATTCTTTTATGTGCATTGTATTCATTTTATTTCCTTCCTGCACTATCACAATTACTCGTCTTCTCCTATTTCCTGCGTCCACATCTGTCAAGCTATTTTCCCTGTGGACTGCCGTTCGCCGAACTCGACTCCGATGTCCGCTTTGCTAACATCCCACAGGCCGCTTTTCGCAACTACCATAATGCAGTTAGCGGTCACTCTGGAGTTGCGGAGTTGTCGGTAAGTGCGGCGTCAAACCAAGCTCGGCCTTCAGTCTCGTGAATCGAATGGGAGGAGCCAGCTTCTGCTTCCAGCAACAGAAGCGACCGGGTGGAAGCTTCCACCGGCTGCCGGCTTGGGTGACACGACCGTCGTTTGGAGGATTGCCACGGATGGCGCGGTTTCGATCAGGGGAGGGAATGTTGCATCGTAAGATCAAGTTGGAAATGCTTGGCATTTACTCGAACTAGAATGTTCAAATGCAAGCTTCGAAGATCTTTGGGATGCATTCCAAGGAAAGTTGATTTTGTCGCTCTCTCATTTATAGCTAATGAAGTCGATCATGGAAGTTCTTCCTGTCGGAGAAAATTAACTAGACTGAGTTCTGGTCATGTTTTGGTTACATGAATAATTTAATTAAGAAACTAAAAAGAATAGGATATAATAAACCCATAAAAAGTATGGGTGTGGTGAGATGCGCAGGGTAAAATGGAATGATTAAATTTTTGGGAAGGAGTTGTAACTCTTCACGTTGAGTTCTATAGCCATTAAGGTTCCACTGAAGTATGGAAACCATTAATGTTTGGAGCCTCCGGTGTCAGGTTCGTGAATGTGTATTTCCGCGTCACCGTCGGACAATACACATTCTGACTCCGAGGAAGAAAGCACGGAGACGTTCTTTTTACGTCTGTGCGATTTTTTGCTTGGTGTTGTACTTGATTTCAAAAATTGAACAGGGTTCAGGGGTTTAGCCCTAGAGCCAGGCTTTGTCTTTGTTGCAGTAGGTTTAGTACTACTTGTTTTTTTTTGTAGTGATTGGTGGTGTTTTAGGTTTCTCGCGAAGGGCTGAGTCATTTTTCTTTCCGCATTTGCACTGACATGTGCACGACGTTGTCGTAGACACGTCAGTGAAATCGGCCGGAACAGATACGGTTTTCATCTGCTGTGGAGTCTTGGCTGCGGTGGAGTAACTGGTAGAAAATACAGGGTGTAAAGCCCTGTATTTCTTCCGCGCTTCACAGTACGGGATCTTCTCCGTAGTTTTAATTTCCTGCACTTTCTTTTCTTTGAGAAAGGCGACACACACCCTGCTCCATACCGGGTGACTGCCTGTGCAATTAATGCACTTTGCAGGCTCTGGGCATGAGACACCGGTTTTTCCGCACTTTCCTCCGGTATCACGTCCCTTACACGATGTTGTCGAGTGTCCAAACCTCTGACACTTATAACAGCGCAGAGGATTCGGAATAAAGGGACGGACCGGCAGGTTCAGCCATTTAGCCTTCAGATCGTTTGGTAGTTTAGGACAGTCAAATGTCACGATGAAGGAACTGGTCTTCTTCAGAACACCATTTACCCTCATGATCTGACGGACCTCATCTACGTGGTCAGCCTCCCATTTTGCAACAAGTTCTTCTGTTGCCATATCAATAATGTCCCTGCAACTTACGACCCCCTTGCTGCGATTAAGCGCAGCATGGAGCCCGCACTTCACAGGGAACGCTCCCAACAGGGTACATTTTAAAAGTGCCAACGCTTGCTTGTTGGTGTTGGTTTCCAACAGCATTGACCCATTACGCAACCTTTTAATTGATTTCAGCGTTCCAACTAAACCCTGCAATCCTTTGTAAATATAGAACGGGGATACTTTTTCAAGTTTTTGTTTTTTTTTGTTTTTTTGTGGGGCTTTAGGGCTCGTCAACATCAAAGGTCATTAGAGCCCTTAAAACTTGTACAGGTAGGGAAAATGCAGTTACGCACTAGGGAGAGCCAACATGACTCTCCCCGCGTGTGGGACTCGCCGAATGA
>NNCF01128428.1:352703-368032 GCA_002313205.1 Laupala kohalensis
AAAGATACCCTAGCCCTAATAGCGTCGGGATCGAAAAGAACAAGAGGTGACCAAGGGAGGTCAGAAAAGAGAAAGGAAGGAGCATGGCACAAGTAAGTGGAAGTAATGCCAGACTCAGCTCGGGGCCCCGTGTTCGCCAAACACGTACTTACTCGATGTAAGTCCCCTGGGGGGTACTTTTTCAAGTGTCCCGTCTATACGTGACATAACAATATAAACACTTTGTTTCTGAAGCAGGAGGGCTGTTAACCCTCGGCCGCTTAGAAGACCCTGAGGCGTAATACTTACCTTGCGGCTCGCCCACTCCGCAAGGCAGGGGAAAACAGGTATCTTTCATTTTGTCCCACGAGTGCGGAGGAAATAAATGTCCGGTGACGTGGAGCCCCGGCATCACGTCACCAAACCTTGCTCAACTTAGGTGCGGCAGTTGCCCCAGAGGTTGATACGCTAGAGAGTGTTTGTCCTCAACACCCATTCACCTCATGGGCGCGTAACACACTCTGAGGTTGAGGGTTTTTTTAAAATAGAGGTTTAATCCTTCCTCGCGACTCGGCCAATGAAGGTAAGATCTCCGCCCTTCAAAACATGCAACTTTCCACCATCGCGCCAATGGTGGTCGCTGAAGCATGTCCAAAGCTTACGGTGTCCGAGAACTGGTGGCGCAATACCAGTCCCCAGCTCGGGGCCGTGGGTTCGCCAAGCCCATACTCACTTGAAACTGAGCTCCCTGCGGGGGAAAGAATAAATAGGAGAAGGAGAAGAAGAAAGAGAAGAAGGGGAAAATGAAAGATACTCTAGCTTTAATAGTGTCGGGATCGAAAAGAACAAGAGGCGACCAAGGAAGGTCAGGAAAGAGAAAGAAAGGAGCCCGGCACAAGCAAGTGGAAGCAATGCCAGACTCAGCTGTTATATATGCAAAGAATTCAAAACGTGACGCAAGTCAAGTTGTTGGAACTCATCTAGCAATGAATTTGTTATGCGTGCGGTTTTGGAAACTACAAGTTCAAAATTTACTGAAACTTTGTTGCATTTTTTAAAGCCTGATGTTGTGGAAACTTTTTGTAAATGAATAAGATTTAATAAAAAACGAGTAACATTGTAATAGACAAACACGGATATTCATTCTAGAATACTTTGTTTAAACACAAATGCTAAGTTGAGTCTTATTGCCGGCCTTACTGATTTTCAATATTAAAGTATAGTCAATAGAGTGAGAGTTTGCCATGTCTCTGGGGGAAGTATACGATTGTAGGTTCGCAGTTTCAATAATTACGCTAACTAATTTTGCAAAAAAATATTAGCTCCTTGCTTTTACGTGATCTGTGGTCTAATAGTCAGCAGGAGCTTCTTACCATATTTGGATAACGAATTACATTACGTTTAGATTTTACGTGAAATTAATAAAACGTAATGTTCCGTCGAATGAGATTCTACATTTTTAGTCGAATTTCCTAGATTGTTAATTGCTGTGTGTGATCTCAACGTGTTTTGCGAATAAAATTGTTCAAGATGAAAAATTGTGAAATACCTTTCTTCTTCCATCGAACTTTATACGTGGCTCAAAATTTAGAAAACGTTTTATCTCTGCGTTGTCGACGTTTTGAAGCATCGAATCAGATGACAATGGAAGAAGTGTCACATAAATGACGTTATTTGGCGACATAGGCAAGGGACGGGTCGTGGCGACGAACGCACCAATGCTCTGCGGGACGCTGACGTCGCTACTCCCGCCTCCGCGCGCTTCTGCTCCGCCGTTCCGGCAAAGCCTCCTGCCCGTCGCCTTCCGTCCTCTGCGCCTCTTTTCCGACGCGGAATAACCCTCTTCCGAGAAGAAAAACTCCCTTCTTCGGGCTCTTCAGTGCGAGTTATAGAACCGACGGTTATCGATTCCCCTTATATTCACTGACGAAATAGCCGTCCATGATCCTTTATGTGTGGCATACTTCTTATATTTGGATTACCCCTTGCTTGCTGTATGGGGACTGGGAAATATAAATTTCAACAGTTTCATTGCATTATCACTTTAACGTTTGATTGATTTATCTTTAATCACGTTTTCAATACTTTTACCACAAATTGTCATTTGTCATATAATTCTACTGATCCTATGAACATTTCTTGAACGAATAATCATAGTTTGCATTTTCTTCTTCTAAAGGACCTTTGGATGAAAAAGTGTGAAAATAAGTAATCAATAGTTTTTTAACGTCGTATTACACAAAAATCCCGATTGATTTCGATGAAATTCATTAATAGTAGGGACCGATGATGATCTCACCGGTAGCAACATTGGTCATAGTACTTTTTAATTTATTTCGTTGTTTGTTATTTCTCGTTAGGCATAGTTTACTCATTTGGTCGAATTCCTATCGACTGTTTTAATGACAGCTTTGTGCGTTTATTATGAATTATTAGTTTTACATTATTTCTTCTTAGTAGAATGTGTTTTAATGATATATAACATCTGGCGAGGATTTATGTGTGATACTTGAATATTCCGTGGAGATAATTCAATTGAATTGAAAATTAATGTTTGGAAACTGTTAATCTCATGTTCTACTTGAATCTTCTCCATTTGAGTACATTAGGAATCATAACTTCCTGTTTCTGAAACTTTCGTGTTGACTAACCTAAAATATGTTTCACGTGAAAAATTAAGATCCACCTCTCGACAAGAAACTTCCTTGGCAACTTAACCCCCCTTGAAACTTAAGTGGCGCTCCAACTCGAGAGCGAAGTGAACCGGAGTTGCTCAGCGTGCTCCTTTCCTGTCAGACTCGATGAATAGGGCTGAATCCTGCTCTAATTCGTGGCGTAATATAAAGAATACATTACAGAACTATATAATCTAGTTAGTAAATCTAGATTCCAAATCGATTTACGGCGTCATAATAAAGTTGTAAAATATATCGCTTTAATATTGACGTTCTTCAAGGACTGTATGTGTAATACGAGGTATAAAACCATTCATAATATGCTATTGCAGTAACCAATGGAGAGCAATTCTTTGATATTAAAGTATTTTGAAAACACAATGGAAAATTATACAGGAAAAATATACTAATTAATAAATTTGGGAAAAGTGTATTACATATATTTATATTAGAGAAATGTTTTGTACAAGTTGTACAAGTTCTGGTCGCGTGAATTTTGTAGTTTTGTTTAACCATTACTGTATTTTACTATCTGGGGCACAATGCGTTTCACAAACATACAAGGACTTTGCATAGAACACTCATAGAATAATAATATTCAATATTCGTTATTAGTATTGACAAACTGATTGTTCACAGTTTATCTATATGCAAGGGACCGTCATTTTTTAAATTCTTGGATATGTGTACGCATTTCATTTAAATAAAATGAATATGGACCGTATGGTTCACAAAATATAAATATGAACTTGGTTGCAAGTTTGTATAACGTGGATGGATATAACACCTTAACGTCAGAAATTGTTTTGAATGGCCAACATTTTGTTATATTAGATTGCAAACCCTCGCTTATTAGGTAAAAATAATATTATTTTACATCTCCAAAATTATTCAGCTTTTCTTGCTGAACACAGTCCGTCTGATCCCCCCCCCCCCCCCCTCTTTTNTTTTTCTGTATTCGTCGTCGCTATCCATGTTGCTGAAGTTCTTTCGTCCTACATTTCCATTTGATGTTAAACGCAACAGCTGACGAAGCCTAGCCCTTTATCCATAATCTTCTGATATATGCCCATATATGAATGTAAAACAGGAATGGAATTGTGTATACATCCGAACAGTGAATCATTGTAGGGAAACCAAAATAGAAATTAGATATAGCTCAGATGATTCGTAATATAATACAAAACTAGTGGTGCAAAACCATTGCACATACTTTCTCTTATACGTCTCTCCCTTTGCAGCATAGAATGAGAAAAACGTCTATAGTGAAGGGTCATTTCTGGCGTGGTCGTGTATATTTTGGTCGTCTTCCAGTGCTCTATTCATGCGCAAAATCGCTAGATGAACTTATTACTGCCTTTTATTTGAAATTAGAAAGTAAAATAAATTTTCAGAATATTATTTCAAAACATATAGTGACATATCAGTCTTATAAATATTGTAAAAGTGTTATGTGAATGTAATTTCGTTATAGACAGAAATCGATTTTCGTATCTGCAGTGCGTTTGCTGTTCTCCTATGAATTTTATCATTATCATATCTTTTACTTCAGTTTGCGAAAAGTGTATTCTACGTCTGCTTGGTCCCTTTACACTGCTAAATATTATTCAAACTTCTTGAAACGGTAAACTAATGTGTAAGTGTAGCAGACAGAAATTATTTTACTGCGTCTATACCAAACTTTCAATTGAAATACCACTAATGCTGATGTAATGCACACTAATTGTACTGTACGTTCAGAAAATTTATGCAAAATTGTTGGAGCTATTTTTGAGAAACATTAAAAAGAGTACTTTGACCTTCAAGTACCTTTGTTTTAAAGTAAAAATATAATTTAGAGCACGTGCATCGACATCAAGTAAATTCTACCGTAAATACGAAATGCGAATTAAATTGATTCATCCGTTTACTCAGAATCGCTGCGCACATACTGACGGACGTTATATAAACACGTTTCATTATCACGTATAACCAAAACGGATATTTCCATCGAAATCTCGCTTTGGAATTTTTTCATGATTACAAAACTTTCTATATACTACGTATCTGAGAAAGTAAAAAAAAGTATAAGAGTTTATGGTGATTTGCATTTTCTATGTTATACATATTATGAAGATTTCCCCCTTGTTTACTAGCCACGTTAATCATAAGAGTTTCCATGTTGTTCTTCATGGAATGAAATAGCAAAAACATCGTTCAGAGAATGACATTTTCTATTGAGATAATTTAAAAAAAAGTATGATAAATTAAAAGTTGTTTCTATGTTGCTCAAATGAGCAACATAGAAACGACTTTTAATTTATCATGCTTTGATAATGTTGCTAAAGCTCCACAATTACCAAGTTAAAAAAAAGTGTAATGCATGAAGTTTATTTCCCAAAATAACTTTAACTTTAGCCCGTTGAAAGAAGATAAGAATTCTGATACAGCTGAAAATTAGTTGATAAATATGAACTGTGTTGTTTTCTGCCAATAATTATAGTAAAAGGCTACGCTATTTACGTTTTAGTATTTTAAAAGATGGTCCTGATGATAACAAAACCAATGATATATGGATGCATGTTGTACGTAAATTAGTTTGTGAGATACATTTACTTATGTATCCCAACATTTTTTGTTAACAATTGTTGCATAACTCCAAAAATGTCTTAAACTAAAGTGGAAATTGTTGGAAAACCTATAGTTTCTTCACAAAAAAGACCTTCTTAATTTTCGAAGGATCATTTGATATTATCCCCCTTATTTTTAATGTCAGAAAGGGGATATGTGTTTGATACTTTTCAATTCAAGTTGAATGTCCGGTATAAGTTGGGCGAATTTCTTATTTTGACTGCTTAATGTTTGGTATATTACAAAAATACAGAAGAAACAAAAATTATCCTACGATCAATAGGAGTCGAATTAGCAAATTTTTTAAAAAATCTGAGCGTTTGGTTATTTCAAACACCTTTGTTGAACGACTTTTGGATCGTTAATAAGTTGTATTTTTCGTTATCGACAATGATTTTGTATATGTTTAAACAATTCCGATATAATTAAGTTTTTTAAGTGAGGTTTAAAACTAATTGTAATGGAGGAATGCGTTTCGCCGCACTCTTGTTTGCATTTGGTTTATAACAGGACTTCAAAATCACTTCCCGCATTAAAAAATGCCGTATCTCCGTTATTTATAAATCAAATTGAACCATTTTTAAGCTCTGAGAACCTTTTTTAATTTTCCTTTTCAGTTTGGTAAATAAGTTGCAAAATATTTTATAAACAATTTTTGGTGTACATAAAAACTATTTTTACTTTCTCTTATTCGTAGTATATAGAAAGTATTGTAATCGTGAAAAAAAAAAAAAAAATTGAAAACGAGAATTTTACAGAAATATCCGATTTGGAGACCCCTGATTCCAAAAAAACTTGTTTTTTGGCATAACGTCCGTCCGTCTGTCCATTCGTCTGTACGCAGCGATTCTGTGGAAATGGATGATTTTGTGTAAATTTCCTGTACGTAAAGTAAAATTAGTATGCATTACACCCGCATTTGCGGTATTTTGCTTGAAAGTTTTGGTATAGACGCAGTAAAATAATTTCTGTCTGTTACATTTACGCATTTGTTTACTATTTAAAGAACCTTGAATATTATTTAACATGGATGAAGCAGAGAGTAGATTAATATTCTGATTTTTTTAAAAACTTTCAAATGTCTTATAAAAGACACTAAGAAGTTGAATTATTGGTTTTGAGCCCGACTAAAATGTTAGTTATACTTCGTTACACTGTCATATAAATTTTGTAATTAATGTTTTCTTTTTCTTGCAGTTATTACTTACACTATGATTCATGGGTCATTCTTTGTATAATCTGCAAAAAAAAAAATGACCAACGCGAACTTCAACAAAATCATTTTTTTTCTAGTTAATTACGTTAAAAATGAGGTTTATGCGTATTAATTCCATTATTTTTCTCATTTTTTACTATTGAGTGAATCCCAGTATGTTTTAACATAAATCAAGCCTATATGAACAGCTAATGAAAAATGCTTAAAAAGTACTCTCATAAAGATAATTATAGTGTTTTATACGGAAACTTTAGACTCCATTCTATTGTTTTCTACCATATTATTGTATTATTTTTGTCAAACGGAAGACCATTTTTGAGTTCAAAAACGGAAAATGCCACTTTTTCAAAATTAATTTTTCAAAATACAATATCACGGATTTTCGAGATTGTTATTTAAAAAATACCCAAATGCATTACATCGAGGTATTATCTTTCACGATTTATGTAGTTTTTCAGAATTCATGATTATTTGTCTTTTGATCTCTATTCATAAGTAAAATTCAATTGACTGTGTTTTCAAATTTTTAGTAAAATTATATTTGAGTAGTAAGAAAAAAAAGAGAATATTATGAATTATGTTATAAAATAAAATCTACTTAATATCTTATGTTAATTAGTTTTCCCTTGCAATTTCATGGAAAGCTTGAAACTAATTTTTTTAATCTTCCTGCACATGTATTAATTATGTACCATACATTATTTGTGAGTGCGCACCGACAAATGTTTATGCCGTAACTGATAATCCTCAATTTCGGGTAATCCACCGAATCAATTTGATGAAAAACGTTCAAAAATGTTCGAATGTCAGTAAAGTAGAAACTCAGTGATCAGTGGAGACGATATTATTGTTGGTTAAACTATGTACTGGATTTTAGGCCCATTTTTCACTTGAAATATTCAATTCCCCCCCAGGGGACTTACATCGAGTAAGTACGTGTTTGGCGAACACGGGGCCCCGAGCTGAGTCTGGCATTACTTCCACTTACTTGTGCCATTCAAACATATGATATTTAGAAAATTGTTTTCCTTTTTTGCGAAATAATGTATTGGTATTCTGTTTTCTTGTGTTTTCTTTCATCTTTCTATTTAGATATTTGTTGATTTCAGGAGGGTTTTTTAGTGGGTATGGTCGAGATATTCGACGAGTCCCACACACGGGGAAGAGTTACTATGGCTCTTCTCTATGGTGCGAAACTGCATTTTTCCCTACTTGCATGGGCTCTAATGACCTTTGATGTTGACGAGCCCTAAAGCCCCACGAAAAAATAAATAAATAAATATTCAATTCACCATTGTTTTGTGTGAGGAACAATGGCCGGGAATAACAAAGCATGTTCACTGGAAATTTAAAAACTATTTGTTCGCAAAAAAGAAAATTGCTAGACAGTTGACAGTTTTTCCCCAAGTGAACTGTTTTTATTTCAATGTAGATCTAAAACTGTGGTTAGTTCAGTGTGTACAAATCATTAAAAAGGGTTTTTAACTTTTAATGAGCAAACTTTAAAAAACATGCTTCGTTGATTAAGAAATCATTGTGGACTACCACATGTGCCTTTGAAGTTAAACATAATGAAGAATTAAAGGAAATTCAGCATCTTTTCAATGAGCGATATCCTGATGAGTTTCTATTTCAAAATTTGCGTAATTGCGACCAAAACAATGCGTTTTAGTTGGTGCTGCAAGATCACACTCATAATGTGTGTGTGCATTCATTAGAATTTCAAATTGATGTTAACGGGCACATAAGTAACGCTTTTGACTGTTGGAGGTAAAAATTTACAAAATTACAAGTTAATTGACTTTTACGTATGAATAGAGTTCATTAGACAAATAATCATGAATTCTGAAAAACTACATAAATCGTGAAATATAATACCTCGATGTAATTGATTATATCTCTGTCAATTATGAAAAAAATTGGATCAAATGTTTACCAATGAAAATTCAATGCATTTGGGTATTTTTCAAATCTCGAAAATCCGTGATATTGTATTTTGGAAAATTAATTTTGAAAAGTGGCATTTTCCGTTTTTGAACTCAAAAATGGTCTTCCGTTTGACAAAAATAATTCAATAATATGGTTGAAAACAATAGAATGGAGTCTAAAGTTTCCGTATAAAACACTATAATTATCTTTATGAGAGTACTTTTTAAGCATTTTTCATTTGCTGTTCATATAGGCTTGATTTGTGTTAAAACATACTGGGATTCACTCAATAGTAAATAATGACAAAAATATGGAATCAATGGGCATATACCTCATTTTTCAACGTAATTAACTACGGGAAAATTTTTTTTTGTTGAAGTTCGCGATGGTCGGTTTCTTTTGGCCGATTTTACAAAGAATGATCCTTATATGGATTATACTAAGAATGACCCTTATATGGATTATTCAAAGAATGACCCTTATACATGTTTCTGGCGCGTAGTTTTAAGTTTGCCAATGGTGTGAATCCAAAGAGTATATGTTTGTAGATGTGTCACTTTAATATGCTACTTTTCAAAGGAGAACAGAGGAATGTCGGCATTCTATGTTTCTCTTGGTATCGTGAACCTTACACCCACGCGACCTCTACGCATTACTCTATTCTCTCATCCGGCGACGCTTCATCTTTTCGCTGCGTGAGCTTACGTATCAGATGTGTCCACTGCTGCTTTTGCCGGATGTTCTTGTTAACTTGTGCTTGCGGTGTGTCACTTTTATATGTTCGTACATATTATTTGATGCGTGAAGATGTTATTTTATATTATTACTTATCGTTTGAAGAATTAACTTGGTTACGGTTTTTTTTGTCTTCAAGGTAACGTGTGATCAATCTTATTGTTTATTTTTCATTATTTTTAAAAAATACAATGCTTTATAGCGATTTCAATCGTTAAAAATAATATTAACGTAAATATATTTTAACACTTCTTTGACGAGATAGATAAGGAACGTTACGAAATAACAGGAAGTAAATTAAACAAACAGCATCACATACTTAACTGAAATTAATCGTAGATACGATTAATGTTTACTAATATAATTTTGCAATTTCAAATTGAAAAAAAAAACAACTCTTTAGTTTTTCATTAATATACATAAGAATTTTGATAGTCTGCTGACTTTGTTGTCACGTTTATAATATAATTATCTTTATTTTATTAATAAATATATATTTGGAAATAGAATATAAATTTTACTGGTCTTTTATCTCCCCAAAAAACGAAAGAGCAGCATTTGTATATTAGAGATTCTTTTATATAAATGCTAGTAAAATTATTTCTTTAATAAACCTTTTAAATAGGGTAAAATGAAGATGACCAAAGTGTAGAGTAACATTTTAAAATCATTCCTCTCCTAATAGAATGCTATAATGTCGCTCTCTAGTGCAGACTGAGAAACGTATGAGAAAGTATGTGCAATGGTTTTGCACCACTAGTTAACATATGTAGAAAAATTACTTTTTAACTAAAATTCCTTAAATAAAAGTTGTTTGTTCTTAAAATATAAAAAAGTTTGTTTCACATTTTTTTCACTAGAATCTGTATTTAACCTGTAAATTGTAATATTTACGTGTGTTATTCCATCTCTTTTACTTTAATTTACCAAGAGATAAAGCACAAGTTTGCTACCGATAGTCAAACTGTCCATCACAACTGGCCGCGTAGGCGACCGATGGGTTCACGGTGGGTAGAGCTCCGCAATTATTTGGCCTCGGCACTGGCAGAAGAAGATGTGACCAGCATCTCGCTCCGACCGATTTGACCCCAGGATAGACCTTGTACTCATTTTACAGTAGACTGAGTAAGCCTGGGAGTTAGTCTAGATGTTGAGGTGTGATGGAAAACCGGGGATCGAACCCCGGTTTATCCAGCCAACAACTCTATCTATTGAGAAAAGCTGACTCATAGAAATAATACAACTTCTATAATACTAATTAACTATGTAATTGCGTACGGTTGATTTCTTTATTGTAATTAAACAGAAGTGATTTTTAAAAACTTTGCTACCTCCACTCCCATTGACTGCATTATAATTTGTGTTTATTATTTGGTAGTATGCCAGACAATAAGCTGTCAATATTAACTTTTTTGTCTAGGATCAATACCCGAATCACTGTAATAAAAAACATGATAAATCACAAATTTCGCACTCTGAGGGCTTATTACAAAAAAATTCTTACCTATATGATCTTTCAAAAACGTGGAGGTATTTTATTTTCGTATTTTACTTGATACAACTCCTCTCCACCTTCTTAAAACTTTTTCGACTTTATCATTGGGTAGATTCCCCGTTGCCAGGTCTTAATGTATTTTGTAGATGAAGGAATATATTGTTTTTAAGTCTAATTTTATTGGGTTTAATAAACTAACACTCATGTATCTCACAGAACTACTGACGTTTAAGCTCATACTACGCCTACAGAGTAAGATTTGTCTTACCTTTTTTAAAATATCCTAACTATATCTATTACATTTCTAATTAGTGAACACACCCTCGTTCTTTTATTATTCGTTACGTCAGTGATCGATCGTAATTGTATACATTTATTATTGACAATGTAATTATTTCCCTTGTTCATTATTTAGTTATACACTAAGCACGGATGTGATAATCCTTCCTGTTGTATAGTATTGATGTTTAATTTATCACAGCGGTGACATTAATTTTGCAACAAATGTTCTGAATTATCAACACATCCCTTAAGCGTATTACCTGCTGTAAAAATTAGTTTCATGAATGTATGTTTTCATGATCTATATATCCCTGTTCTTTGTATAAAATAGTATAATAGTACCGTAGTATAAAATTTAATTATTTTTAAAATCAAACTGAATTAAAAATTTAATAAATCTCGTGTGTGTGTGTTATGGGTGTTTTCTTATTGAAGTGGTTTTGTCCGTATAGATTTTGAAGTATAAATTCCCCTACAAAGTTTTCAATTTTTAATATTGTTTCATTTTTATGAAACATTTCATTTTACACAGTCCCATATGGTACTAATAATCATAATATGTCATGTAAAATATTTTAATAGAAGGAATATTATTGAATAAAAAGAATATTATGTAATAAAAATGTTATTTTATAAAAATATTATTATTTAATAAAAAATAATATTATCCAATAAAAATAGTATTATTAAAAAAATTGAATGTTAAATACATTATGGAGTGCATCGCGGGTGATTTACTTCAATCACTGTCATTCAAAGAAAACCTGAACATGTTTATAAGTTTTGCTACAGAATGTGAACAAAATAAATTACAATATAGTACATAAAATTAAGAAATTATTGAAAAGAAAGCGTAGTATTTTCTTGCAACTATTTTATCCGTTCCGGATTCCTAATGTTTTGTCCTGATTACATGGTTAATATTGATATAAGTTGCTAGAACATGATATTAGAAAATTTTAGGAATTTCCAAAAATATCAATAGGTTCAGAATTAGAACACTTTTTAGTGCACCAAAATATAGAAGCAAAAAACACTACTGCTTAATCCCCGAATGGAATAGTGATTCCTGAAGATTCTTAGTGTTCTTTTTGCTTCTTGTGCTTATACTTACGTTGGCTCTCACACACGGCTATGTACGTATTATATAAGTTACTACGTACTCCGTATAAAAATCGGTTCGACGTATCTCCTAAACCTAAGTCACGAGCTCAGTAAGATCATGTACCTGTGGAATAGTTGTTTAAACTTTTGCTGTATGAGGATCCACATACTCCTATTTATTAATATTGTAAATTTATTTCGAAGACTGGTTGTTATTTTTCTCGTTTACATTTTATTGCTAATGATTCATGAATTAAATTAATGTATGGATTTTTGAGATACGTTTTGGAGTCGATACATACCTACTACCTCTTGTGGTTTATGCAGTTTTCCTTCGAGTCTCTCGAACCTGTTTGTAACTTCGCTTATTAGCAATACGAGGAAGTTTGTTACGCCAGTGAAGGAAGTTGATTTGAACCTTTGATAGCTTCACGATCTCATTCAAAGGTCCTTTTTGTTGTGGGTTCTAAATTTCGAAACACGTGGACCACAGTTTTTTTTCTTCTAAGTAGGATAATAGCTTCGCCTACGCTGTATTTCTGGGTTAAATAAATTACTAGTTATTAATGCGTCTTCGAGATTTCTTAAATAATGTTTTCTCTTTGAGACACTTTACTATATACTTACATTTCTTTGGCATTTTTAAAGTTATTGAATCGTATTTTCTTCAGTGTTGTAAATGATTTTCTGTTATCTTTCAACTAAAGTGTCTAACAATTTGAACTGTACCATAAAATATTTCCGTGGCCCTGAAATCCAGACATTTATAATGCATTGGCGTGACAACGAAGCTTACTATATTAATTTTTCTTCCGCAAACATTGTTTGATCCTTCGCAAATCCTCTGTTTGCTTTTCTCCCGTGAAATATTTCTCTTTTATCCGTTCTTGGAATATTCATGTCCTTCTATGTTGGTGACGATACCTTACCATCTCTCCCGAGGTGCTTGGCTGGAAATATTTTTCTGGCGACTCCACTCGTCCTGGTAGAAGCCTACCTCGCACCCATTCATTCTATTCATTGGATATTCCAGTGTCCCACATTTCCGTAGCATGTCCCTTCGGTTTTCGAGATTCCCGATTTCCATAAACCCTTGCTCCCCTCTGGAGCATCGGGGAATCGATGGACCAGTTTCTTTTCGATTTACGAATCAAGACTGTTTTAGACTGAATCTTTTGAGGACGGAGTTTCTTAGGCGTCCATTTGACTTACTGACTTACGAAAGTTCGACAAAGAACGAAGAACTTTCTTCACTACTACAGTAAAAGTGGTGGATATGGTAAAAAGAAGGAGGAAGAAGGCAATAATGGAAAGGACAATTTGGTGAAAGTAAACATCCTCATCGAACAGATATACTGAGACATGTATATATAATGTAAAACAATACTTTACATTAACAAGTAATTTTTGATTGTTTAGTATATTTGGTTTAGGGGGACCCGTCTCCCCCATACCCTCCCTTTCACCCATCCTAGCAGTGGTTGGTTCCGAATATTAATTGAGAAAATGTTTTAATATTAGCCTTTGTCTGGGGGGCTACAATTCCAATTAAGCTATCGTAAGATATGTATTGCGTGCTTCTTTTTCAAAACCAACCAGTGCTAGGATGGGTGAAAGGGAGGGTATGGGGGAGACGGGTCCCCCTAAACCAAATATACGAAACAATCAAAAATTACTTATGTTAAATTAATGAATTGTTTTAATGTGTTTAATTAGGTTAAGGCGTGAGTGCTGAGTTTATATTTGATATTTACATTTAATACATGCAAATAAAATAAAGAGTCTGTGTAAGAGATTATTCAATTACATGTAAGTTCCCCACCTTTGGTCATATCCTGGCCACATCGTTGACCATCGCAACCGTTTTTTGTTGGCGTGGTAAAATTGGTCAGACAATTTTTTCTCGTGAGCTAGGTATAAATCTATATAAAAAGTTAAAAGCTCAGGAACTTATACAATCAATAGAAATATTACTAAAACTGACGCATTTCGATTCAAAATATAAATTATTGTATGATTTTCTATAATCTGGGAACATGGAAACATCCTTTATTTCAGTTTGTTGTTATTAAAACAAAGATGTTATCAAATTTATATAAACCTAATATCTGTTTGTAAACCTTGAGTTGTTGTTGCTTATTTGATTGGTTCGTTTTATTCTTTGATATAATATGTGTATTAAGAATTTTGTTTTCTGTATTGGAATACTTGGTACGAGCACTAAAATACTCGCACCTAAAAGTTCGAAGTGTAAAATATCATCAACAAAGTTAGTATCTCATATGAAGTAAATGGATTCCCGAAAATAGGTACAATGTTCTGTATTTGTTATTACTATTTGGGTACTTTACTAGGCTCGCAAACTTTTTTTCTGCCATTTGTCTTCAATTTTGCTTCTATCTCGTGCTTAAACATTTGGACTCGTGCACTCAACATAAAATGAAACCCGAGATGGCGTGCAATCCTTCCAAAGTCTTCAGGGACGCCTGCTCTTGAAATTACTATCGATTGATTTCCCGCAGAACGAGCTCTCTCTAATACGTTACAAACAACAAAACATCACCCGAGGCACTGCATTAACTGGTGTATGGTTTCAAAGGATTCGTTGATGGAATTTAATTGAAAAAACCACCTTCGGCAAGCAACGTTTGAAGTATAAAAATACACAATTTACATTCTGACATTTGAATCTGACAAAAATACTTATTTTAACTGAACTACAACAATTTACTAAATAAAACAAATGCCTAGAATAGAATGCCATTACTGGCAGATTCAGACGGAAAAAATAGTGAATATCTTATTTGTATTTATTTATTTATTTGTATTTACAAACATATGCACCAGCTGGATACTCCCAGCGTCCGTGCGTAGGTATGACAGTCCAAATGTAGGAAAGATACAGTAATACGATACAATAATAAGTAGAAATTACAGTAAATACAATAATAACTATGTAAACTAAAAAGAAAATTTGCCATTAGATAGAGATAATTAAAGTACATCATTTTTGTAATTAAATAGAGAGAATTACAAGAAGGAAAGCCTTGTATAAATGTAAAAAATTTACGTCATGAACAACAATAAACTATCACTCTTGATTTCATCATTGTTGGCACCTCGCAAAAACTAATGATTCTCAGCAATAAATTCAAGAAAGAGGGATTATCTTATATTAAGAAGTGGTATGGAATTATTATTCCGTAGTATTAATTTAACTATCTTGTTCTTAACTTTCTTAATTTATTTAAGTGGGATTCATAAGCACCATCCCATATATATATATATATATGGGATGGTGATA
>NNCF01128428.1:386427-441469 GCA_002313205.1 Laupala kohalensis
GCGAAACTGCATTTTTCCCTACTTGCATGGGCTCTAATGACCTCGATGTTGATGAGCCCTAAAGCCCCCCCCCCCCTAAAAAAAAAGAAATTTATTTTCTTCCCCTAATGTCATAATCATTTGTATTATTCTTAAGTTTTCTGCTAAATCTTGCTCTTCTGGAATTCCACCAGAGATCTTATTCGACATCAGTTGAGAGGTCGTTCATAAATGACGTAACGCTAAAATTGCAAAATTTTAACACGCCCTCTTCTCCAAAACACCCTTCTTCTGTAACGATACCTCTTACCCATACCCAATAATTACGAACGCTAGCACTTACGAAAAGTTTTTATTACTTTTCGGAAAATGTAGAGACAAATTTGATATACTAACTTAATTGTACGTTCCTCATTATCCTGTGATCTCATTGAGCGGTCGAAAACATTAGTGACTAACTTGAAGGTTACAAAACGTCCTATAAATTACACCCTACAAAACTGAGCGTTCGTATCACTAAAGCTACACTCCCTACACTACAGTAATGCAGTGTAACACTATAGCTCCTCCCCCTGTGTGTGTTATATAATGTGTGAACGGCCTCATATCTTCTATTTGGTTTCTCTTATGTTGACATAACAGTCGGCTAATTCATAGAATCTTTCGAATTCGATCTTTCGAAGCTTTGTGTTCGACAATCACGCCGTGAGGAAGGCACCGCGACTTGCGCTGACGCGGCGGGCCAATGGGCGGGCTAGCGGCCGTTCCGCATTGACCAATCGATGTAGCAGTGGTAAACGTCGGTTCGCGTGCAGTGCTCACAGCAGCTGCTTCACGCCTCCTGCGAACTTCACCTGCTCACAGCTCGCTCTCTCGCCCTCTACATCGTCCGTGAACGAATTTCTCTCTCTTTAATGACCCGATTCACCTTTTGCTTGGAAAAGTATTTCGCAATAGAGAGACTCGACACGTCTCAGCCCTGAAGTAAAGCTCCTGGAATCAAAAATTTCTTCGGTCTTTCATTGATTTTCTGGGTTGATTCGACATTCCCATTCGTGTTGAATTATACGATGTATTTATTGGAGTGTATTGTTTACTCGAACGTTAAATTATGATTGTTTTAAAATTATGCCTGGCAAGCTAAAAAGATTGACAGAAAAAATATTATTGTGTACATGAATAATACATAATCGTAAGCACTATAATTAGAATACTATATTTCTTGGTAGATTCGTATTTCTTAATTTAGTGAACACCCAAATGGTAGCAGAAAACGTACATATCATAAGCTGAAGTTGAATAGTATGCTACTATAATGAAGCTTGAACAATGTGTTTTGTTCCTTCTCGTATCATATAATACAAGATACGCGTTTGTAAGTTGCTTCTTAATGAAAAATAAATAAATGTTTTAAGAAAATTGTTGGGCAAAGGAATCAGATTACGTGTCGCTAACTACGACTTACCTATGGAAGTAACAGTCTCCTTATCAAATTGTTGGAAAATTACACGAAATATATCAACCAACAATCTAAGTAGGATTAACTCGTACAATGTTAATTACGTGAAATGATTATTGATAATGATTAATGGAAGTGATTTACTGCACCTTAATCAAGGTAGTAATTATGTTCAGCTTCTCGCCGCTATATGCATACTCTTGGGCTTTCTTGCTTATTTGAGAAAGGGAAGGGATGGCATTAGAAAATCCTTGCATGCCAGTGAACATTCTGAAATGGGTTGTGGGGGAGGAGGTGGAATAAAAGAGTTAGAGAAATGGGTGGAGGGAAAAGTATATGTTTCGTATCGTGTATTAATAATAATAAATTTATTGTCAAAAAAGCAGTGCAAACTGCATATGACCACATGGAGGACAATAAACTAATTTACTCTCCGGAAGCAAGCAAGGGACCATCCCATCAATTCTGATCAAGGGCCTTAAGGCAGAGGCGGATTCAAAAATTTCAGCAAACATTCCTAGATAAGATAAAAAGTTAATTGCGAGTTATAATACTAAAGAATATCAATATGTTTGTAATTTAACGCAAAAATATTTACATATAGAAATTATTATCGAACTATAGATTATTCTGAGTATAGTGTTTAAAAATAATAAGAATTGAAATAACACTAAATTCACGATTTAGTGTTATTACAATAAATATGCCCCCAGACAAAGCCTAGAGAACCTGTATAAGAAATCCGCCTCTTCCCTAAGGAAAACCGGTGTAAAACCCGGGCCAGGATGAGTCGCTGAGTTAAAAAACAAAGATTTTTAATTCTAATTTTTATTTTTTTGTTTAAACCAGTTTTTTTTGTTTCTACTAGGTATGTACTGTAAGCAATGTGATGTGAAATACATAACAGTGTGGAATTATAAATAATTAAACTTTATTGTCAAAAAGGCAGTTATACATTGCGTATGACCACATGGAGGATAATGAATTAATTTAATAAATATAATAATAATATTCGTACATACGAATTTAGGATTATTAAATTGTCAGAAACAGATCTGCACAATCTACAGAGGCTCATTAAAACTACAATGACCAAACTATCACAACAAACTACCACATCCTAAATCCTGCGTAGAGAGCTAAAACCTACCACGCAAGCTTAGAGGCAGAGGCATCCTGGACATCAAAGATCTACAAGATCGTCAAATTTTATTTCTTAGGAAGTTTTCGGATATAACTCCTCTTCACAAGGGAATAGTCGACTCAGATTCATTGAATACTGTGTTCAATCTTGCAAATAACAAATTTTGGGACCAGAACAAAAATAAGAAGTGAAAAGGAAGAGCGTTGGGGCTCCAAAGCAATACGTGGAAAATTTTACTATGCAAGTCTTCTGCTGATACCCTAAACTCAGTGAAATGGCTTGTTGGAGGTGACCTGTTTGCGGCAACAGAAGGCTTTGTGCTGGCAATACATAATGAAGTGGCGATTCAGGTGCCTACGAGGAACTATAAGAAATACATTGAGAAGACCCCCCTGGCATCGACGACAAATGCCGCGTTTGTAACATTCACACTAAAAATGTTGTTCACATCACATCTGGATGGTCACGAATGACGCAAAGTGAATACTTATAGCCATAATCATGTTGCTGACACAGTACACCAAGACCACTTTAAGATAGAGGTTTCTAAGTAAATTGGTTCCGTTCTAACGCTAGACCAGAACCGGAAGAAACTTGGAAAATGAAAATGCTATAATCTATTTCGGCACATCTAAAACCTTACGAAACAATAATCCTACAACACAATAATAGACATAATAATAAGAAAACGTTCTTACAAACAAGCTTTTATTTAAGCCATGTAGTAAACGAGTAAAATAAGTTATTTTTATTGAGGTAAAGCAATGCCAAATGCCTCCATAAATATTTCACATTAGTAAATCCTAATAAAAATAAACATACTATCGTTATCGCTAAAAATTAGAGATTTATTTTATGTTGAATTATTTGTCTTCAAAAAGTTTGTCTCACAAATTGTACAGAAGATACATACTTCGGCAAGCACTTACCAACCAATCACTGGCCTATAAAATTGTTACCTTTATGAAAATCAGCACAAACATACTAATAAACGAACAGGTGAAATTAAATAAAAGCTTGTGAAAAAAAGTGTTCGACCCTTCTTATTGACATTGCATTGACACTTAAAAGAAACCCGTAGAAAACGCACGGTGAAAAAATTATAAAATGTAAACTTTCCTATGAACTGGACAAACCACTCGGCACTTATCCGTCTCGATCCTCCCCATTGTCGTTTCAAGCACAGGAATAATACAAAAGCATGTATATGATAATTTAGGCAAATTGGATTTAAAAACTTTATTATTTTGAAATTAATGCAGTATGTCGTGATGCGGAGCAACATGTTATATAGTCAGAGAAATGCAGTAATTTATGAAATATATTACGTGCTTTGGTGGTTCAAACCCTCTAATATACTGAATTTCCTGAAAAATCCCGAGATACAGCAAAAGAAAGTTGGAAAATAATAATAATAATAATAATAATAATAATTATTATTATTATTATGTCTGTGTTAATCGTGCTACAATATATAAGGGAAATTGTAATTTGGACTCGCGAAACTTCAGAACCGGGGAAAAATGTACACTACTAAATGGTTCGAAGAAATACCCGAGGTAAATAATGTCTGTAGGTTAATAATACTGAAATATTTAGTCTTTTGTACTAGAATTTTAAACAATATTATAATGAGAGCATTAAATGAAAATAGTGTAGATTCTCAGCGAACATATTACCAAATGTCTTTCTTCATTTTCGTCGTTCTTTAATGAGCGCATACATTGCGATTTATTATTGGTGAACTTCTATGTCCAAGTGGATTTATCATGCATGGTTTGATTCACCATTGTTTTGACAATCGAATACGGCAATCATTTTCAATATTGATTGGGAATTAGAGAACTATTATATACGCACAAAATTCAAAACCCGACACGAGTGATGTCGCGGGAACTTGGCTTGTATTATACACAGGTCGTTTAGTTATTTATTGTAAATTATACGATTTTTATATTATTAACCAAAAGTAAAAAAATAATACTATTTTTGGTATAAACTCGGAGTATATTAGATTATTGTCCACCATGTAGTCATACAGAGTTATTAACTCTTTTTTTTCACAATGAACATCTATTTTTATTTTGCTAATAATGGTAATATATTAATTATCGTAAAACTTCATTACGAAGTTTGGAGGAAATTAAAGTATTAAAACTCGGGGAAATCTTGATGATTAATTATAGGGAGCATATAATCACTATCGTTTTAAACTTGAAATAATAACATAAATTGCCCGAGTATGTTTAAGTGAAAACAAGTACAGAAAATGTCTAAGTACCGGGAAAAATTTCATTTCTCATTTAAAAAAATATTATTTTCCTTCCTTACTCATCTTATTGCCAAGTTACAAGCGACTATAAAGTAAAATAGTGCCCTGGATAGCGGTACTGGTCTAGCCGTAAAGAGTAACCAACAAATTAATGTATCGTCTTAAGATAGTGCCGTAGTAAAATCATTAGGGTGTAGGATAAAAAATAACGGGAGAAGTTTTTTATTAAAAAATCCGGGTGCTATGGATCATGACCATAGTTTTCACCAAACATCCCTGATTTCTCAATTTGGAAACGGAGAGAGAAACGAAGTGGGGTGGATTGATGTAGTTTTCGTTCGATATAAAGATTGTTTCATTTTCTTTTGTTGTCACACCTCATGTCAACTTTCTAACTAATTAAGGTCATTGCTACAGCGTCATCTTTTTTCCGCCTGGCGTTCTGACATTGTCGAAAACATAGTTAGTCGATCTTCGATTCATGCGGTCATTAGGCGACCGTCATATTTCATTATCTCCATTCTCCATTCGCATTGAGAGCATTTGGAGATCTCGGGGTAGTAGCAGTTCGCAGTAAAAGTACTTCAGAATAATTGCTTTCACGAAGTGATATCAAGTCGAAATAGTAGTCTTGACAATATTAGACATTCACACATCACAGATTTCTCCTTTGTTATCTAAAGAAATCTCTCATGCTAGGAAGTTCTTTCAAATGTCAATAATCGCGGTCTACGTTTAGAAAAAATCTTAGTACAACACACTTGGAAAATATTGAAACTCTCCTTAGAGCATCGAATAAACAAAGTCAGAGTCATCGTCATAGAGTCATCGAATAAACAAAGAGGGGGAAAAATATTTGTCATTAGTCCACGGTGGAATGTTGGATCACTGCAAACAACAAAATACTCTTAAACAGACATTGTTATTGGAAATGTAATGGTAATCTTAAGTTATGAATATCCTGAAACTCATGTTTGGTGTTTATTGATGATTATTTTACGCCCTTTTTCAACCCCATTTCAAATCGCGATCAATATCAAATCGTGATCGATTCGCGATCAAACTAGAGCTCTAATGACCTTGACGTTGACGACCCCGATAGCCCCAAGGAAAAAATTAAACTTTCTTATACCGACTTTAGATACGTTTAGAATAAAAAAGCACGAGAGACGTGAAATCATTCGGAGAAACAATGCCCAGAACACATCTAGCGATTTGAAGGTTGTATTTGTCAGGAAGAGGCAAAAAGTATTACCTTTTTGTATCCTTTACTGTAGATTCGATTCTGTATTTATTTATTTTCTCTTACCTGCGCGTCAAACTGTTCTTAAAGGTATCTGGAAAGGATAAAAATCATCCCTTGTTTGTCCTGCTTCAAAGTTGTCCATAGCATATTCTGCGAATAGCATGCTCCAAATGAGAATTCATCTTCTAAGAATTTTCTGGAGAATGCTCAATTAATGTAAGAACGAATACGTAGCGCATGTCATGATATGCATATGGGAATGCAATTATATTAAAAAAAGACAAAAAACTATACGTTTGTTGACAAATAATAAGTGGTGGCAGCATTCTCACTCTCAACCTTCTGTCGGGATGGAGAATGCTGGTTTTACCCCCAACTTTGTCAAACTGGATGAGGCTTCCCTCACTTCTTGCTTACATGTCTCATGGTTTCATTCCCCGGGAACCCCATATCTCTCCTTCCCAATTCCTTTGCTCGATTCGCGTGTTCGAGAAAGCTGGCCCGAGCCCACCATATTGTAAATAATGCATGTCAAAAAATGTCTCGCATTCTGAGATAAAAACCTTGGATACACCCAGTGGCGGATCTATGGGACCTAAACCTTCGGAACCATTGGACCTGAATTTTATCTCAATAGATAAAATTAAAATTGATAAGAGGCATACTTTTTAAAAGTTTAACAAGATTTTTCTCACTCTAAATTTACATGTTATAGGCAAGCGTAATACAAATTTGCATTATAATTTCTGCGTATTACATGCATTGGTTGAAGCGACTCTCAACTCTTTGCGTGTTTCAAATAGACTAAACTCTGCAATACGTGTATAAGCGATTCAGCAAACCCACATTACCGATAGCACAACTCATTGCTAGCTTCTAATGTTATTAAGGCAGAAGCGACGTCTTTCTTTACGAGACGCACTTTACAGAGGATGGGACGGTCTTAAGACGTTGGAAGTTTGCCTTTTCTCCATGCTTCATGTCATCTATAGACGGCATGCGGATTTCTATTCATTTACGGGATGCCGTTTTTCCTTTCATACGTTGTGTAGTCTCTATGTATGTCGTAAACTTTTGTTATCTCACTAGTAGATTCTTTATTTTTTTGCACTCTGATTAAGAAGAAGACCTTTCATGACAACTGTTTTAAAGAATATATCCTAAACAAAACTCTTGATTGAGATTTTATTTTGTAACTTTGATATAGTTGTTTTTTGATCTTATCCTTATAAAATTCTGATTTGGTCTCTCAAACCTTATCCTTTGATACGTATTTGCTATTTGAAACAATAAATTTGTTTACTATTTAATATTGCTAATTGTAAATTAATATTGGTATTTGATGAGTTGATGTATTTTATTAGAAGATAATATTTATAGAATTTTTGTTGTAAAACCATAATTTTGAAACAAATGCTCCACAGGTTCCTCCTCAGTTAGCCCTCCGCCCCCCGATTACGGTCTAGTTCCCCCACTTGATAGACCTTAACGTCACCGTCTCTCAGCATGAAGAAACTTGGTGACCTGCATGTATTTCTCTCTGGTGAAATGAGTTAGTCTAACGAAAACGTATTTTCTGCTTCTGCATCTCCGTCACTCTTATCTCCACTTCGACCCCCGAGGCCACTCTGTCGCTATGCATGCGATGCGCAGTTAATCAGCTGGTGCACAGCGCTTGGCGCTAAAACCTCTCTGCCAATTAGCCCGCATTTTGCGCGTCCCGCATCCATCGCGTCGGGCGAGATAGGCGGGCCACCAGGGTTGCCCATCTCCGTGACGCACCGTTAGCTTTTGTATCTCACTTTGAAATTGCTTGGATTTGTGTATTTTGTGATACACTTTTTTATACTATATCTAAAAAAACTTATTTTTGACTCGATTTTCCTAATGTATATTTTTTGTATGTTTGTGATAATATAAAAATTTGTAAAATACAAGAAAACTATGGTCTGATATATTATAAAATATGAAACGGGACATGAATTTTTTTTTTAATTTGTGTTACGGTCGTATCTATATTTACCGAAATCAAATATGATACGAGTACATGGTGTTTCGAAAAATATAGAAATTCATTTCTTGAAATGAACAGGTAAATGAATATCGTGCAATCTGTTTTGTATAGATCTCACAGCTTATCTTACCACTGCTACGCCCGCGTCCAACTAAGATCTTCGCTTGTGGCGCTGTGATATGTTGCTAGTAAAGTTGGGTTGCTTTCTTCTGTTTTATGCAGATCGAATAGTGGTGCATATAAGTTATTGGCTCCAAACAACACTTGTTTGATTGGCAAGGAAAATGTTTGTAGTGGTAACACCTTTCATATCTTTTACTGAAATCTATATAAATAATCCTTGGAGGGAAAAGGGGTGCATCTCCATTAAACAACTCGTGAATCACCATAATTTGACATAAATCAAGTGAACTTATGTTCAGTCAACACTGCTTTGTAATGTTGAAAAAGTTACATTTATTTTTTACAGTAATTTGAGTACAACACTGTGTTTCTTAGAGTAACATGAAATTTATTTACTCCATTATTTCTTTCACCGAGTCATATAAACGAAACCGCCTTTCTACTTTTTGTTCTTCCTTTTTGGGATTGTGCAGACCATATTTCGTCTCGTTAATTGATACTCATCACATACATGGCAATGACTGTTATTTCTAAGTCTTTTTTATTGTTAAGTGAATAAATCTTTTAAATTAATGTTCAATTATTTACCTCAGTGTATTGCACGGAGGAGTCATTTCCAATTTCTTTCCGCTAGACGAGGCGTCATCCCCTTTTGCCTTGGACTTCGTGACTCACGTCACACGGAAAATTATATTTTGTTTGATTTTTGAGTAAACATAAACCTACAAAGTGAATGAATAATTATATTAATTTTCAAAAATTATAATTAATTGATTTAATTATTACATTTTTTGAAATTTATATTATGTTGTTTATGGATCAAATTGGTTCTTACAATCATGTCGATGGATGAAATCAGCCTCTACAATCAAAATGGCTGTCAATGAGGAGCTACTCTCATTCATTCATCAAAATAATAAAAATAAATAAATTAACCCAATTAACCGTCTGAATTACCTACAAGTTGTGAAACTTGAAGTTCAATCTTTAAGGAAAGAAGACATTATCACTACCTATCGGATGACTGCAACATTTGCAAGTATATTTCCTACTGCCTTTACTTTGACGTAGTGTCAGTCTAGGTTTGCTGGTGCCCGCTCAGATCCAATTTTTGTGATTCCTCACTTGCCTCGTGGGCATCCCTGCTGAGGAAAGCTATCGGGACGTGTACGGGGCTGCGAAGTGTGCGCCCCAATTCGCGCTTCGATGCTAACTGCCTGGACGTTAGCCAGGCACGGCAGAACTTTTTGTCTTAGAACGCGAAACTCGATGAGTAAAAAGGAAGTTGTGATGTAAATATAGATAGGAACTCTCTAGCACCTGACTTTTAACTTTGAAAACTAAAACAACAACAAAACCTTTTTTATGATCATGGAAATACCATAAAAAATAACGTGAATTCGCATGGACTGAGGTAATATTGAAATTGCTTCAGGTTAGTGTAGATTGGCGTGGAAGAAGTGGTGAAAGATTAGTTTGATTTAGTCTTTTTTGTGAGTTTTTCACGAGTGTGATTCTGGCTGATGCATGTGCCACAATGGACCATGTGCTTCATCAGACTACAGACCACATGGCGAGTGCATTTACTGAGTGTGACTGTGGGAAATCCTGCGTGATTCTTGTATGGCTCGTACATTTTTTCACAACCATGTGTTCAGAAGTTCTAAATTTATAGGTTGAACATTCCTTATTAAGTTCTGCGTTTTGCATCTTTTTATTCATGTTTTTACCAATGTTATTGACTTATGGTAATTTAAAGAGAAAAAAACTTGGTAAGATACATACGAATTCAATCACAGGTTTTAATTCTATCTATAGGCGACATATATTCCGTTGAACTTGGAAGGAGTGTAATTGTGATCCAGAATTCCACAAACATCTTTGCTTTACTCCGAAGTTGAGTTTTTGTTCTAAAACACGATACGCCAATCAAAGATCTCAATTAGTAATTAGCATATTGGTCTTGCTTTCTTGGTCGTGGGTCTTTGTCTTGAAGAAAATGTAAGACCAAGATTCAAGTCCATGACCAAGTATTCGCTACAATACCAAGAATTCGATGCAAGACCAAGACCAAATATTCGATGCAAGACGATAACCAATACCAGGCCTGCATGGTTGTGATAATATAAATTAATGCTATTTATTTATATTTTTAATTAAACTCGTTTGTACAATGAATTGATACGTATATCTAAAATGCGTATACCATGTTTTCACCAAAAATATGAATGTTGATGTAAAAACACATTTGAAAACGAATTTTATAATTATTTTTCAGAATCATTACTTAATCTCATTATTTGTATATAATTTACTAGTTTGCGTTATTACCTGTAATATCGCATAAAAATAAGAACTATGCTAGATCAAGCAAGCAAGATCTATAACCAATGACCAAGACCAGCAAAGATCCACAATATTTGTCCAAACCAGGACTCGACGTACAAGACCATTAACATTGCTAGAGCAAGATCAAGACCTAGACTACTGTAGTTTAGTGAATCACTAATCTCAACTGAAATGATGAAAATTGTATGCAGAGTACTCTGTTGTGGACGACATAGCGAGTGGGTCGGCGGCAGTGTTTGTGCCGCCGCCACGTATTGATTACGACTCCTGTGCCGAAGGTGGTGGTGACGGCGCTGCATTCTTACTCCGTTACTCCGTGCTCTATGCAAAGTAGTAGCCCTGGGCGTCTTTTCGCCCGTTCCTCAGCCGAGGCCGGATTATTTGGTTCAGCGTGTACCTTCGTTGAAAAGAGACGCGCGAACGATCGATGTAGCGACGAAGCTCTGCATGAAGTAACGACGACCCGGTCGCGGACGGATAAAACGTGTATGCGAAGTGAGTGCTTGTCTGTTACTAGCGTGTCTAGTAATTGAATGTGGAATGTATGTAATCGTGTCAATGAAATTCAGCTGAACTTGTAGTAGTTCAGAATGAACAATTTTATTGCCACTCATGTTCTTTCTTTCAATTATCGTGACTTTTTCTTCTAGCTGATCTGCGAAATTACACCCCATGTAATTTTCTTTCGGAAAAGAAAACGGTTTTGTGTGGTGAATGAAATAATTTAGAAAATTCAGTATTTTATCTTCTAGAGATAAATATTATTTCTCAACTATCTTGGAAACAAATGTCTTTAGAATATATCGTTTTCCCAAAGAATAAAATACATCTACTGAAGAGATGTGAACGGTTATTCCGCAAGCTATTGTGACGTATTGACCCCTTATAATCATCTTAAAATTTCAGTTCGTTATGGACCTTCTTGTTTTCATCCTCCTCTGTTTACTAAAATCTTACTTTCTGCTTTTCTTCTATATTTTTTACGTATTTCAATTACCTTTCCATTCTCTGCTTTTTCTATTCGCTAAGTTTTGTTCGTCTATCCATTGCATAATTTTTTTCTTTAAACGTTCTTGGAATCTTTTGTTATCAAATAATGAATGACTATCAACTCCCTCACAATCATGATTGACTTCTATCACAACTTGAACTTGATGAGTTATTTTGTTCGGAATCTTTTACAGAACCCTTTTCTTTTTGTATCATCTGCTCTCTTCCCTTCTCTTCTGTTCATCCACCTCACAAGCTTCTTACGGGGACGGAATCATAGTTGGTGCGTCCCGCTCAAGACATCCTGGTGACCATCTCCTACCCTCTCGTCGACGTCGGGACAGGCAGCGTGACGCTGGCGGGTGCCGGAGAGAGCCGTGCTGCACGCGGAAAGGGTCGAAGGCGGGGGCGGGACGGTGGCTGCCGAGGCACTGGCGCGGTCGATGTTGGCGCACGTGGGCACCGCGCCAGAACTCGACGACCCGCAGCGCCTCCCCCTCAACCTCTTGCACCATCACCGGCTCCACCCCCGCTCGCTAGCCGCGCCGTTATCCCTACCCACCTCCCTCCCCTTTTCCTACCGTGGTGCCGATGTCATACATCGGGTCCGGGGAAGCCAAAACCGGACCAGGGCAAACGCTTACGAGTTATTTATGTCTCTTTCCATTTCTTCTTAGGTATACTATTTTGTGAGTGAGCCTAAGCAAGGATCGTGATTTATTTTTGATAATTCGTTAGTGTTAGTGCTGACTGGATCGTGCTCGTTCCGTATTTTAATTTGAGTATATATTTAGCAAGTTTTGTATGATTGTTACTTTGATATTTAACGGGTTTGTGTTATTGCTTTGGAAAAATGCCTTTGGTTCATCTCTCAAGAAGGTTTGGAGTGTATTTCAAACTAGGACTGAAAGTTCTCTTCCGTGGTCGAAAATTGCTCTTGTTATTCTCTAATAAAGGAGATCGGTAGTATTTCATGTTGTGCGTGTTTCATTGATGTATTAATCTATTTGTTTGCTAGAAAAATTGCATAAAAGTGAGGAAATAGAGTAAAAATGAATCTTCAAAGTTTTTATAATTTAATTTTTGCGTTTTTGTCAGATATTTCTAGCGCTGGAATTTTGAATAACTTACTTTGAACGACTTTTTAAAACTATATTGTCGTGAGATGATTTCTTAAGAAATAGATTTTTTTTTGGGGGGGGGGCTTTAGGGCTCGTCAACATCGAAGGTCATTAGAACCCATAAATAGAATTTATTTGGGAGAAGATGAATATGTGTTTTGACAGCGAATTGTTTTGGACCTCGCCTCGACTATTGTCCGCGGAGAAACGTAGTGGCTGCAAAAACTGTTGGCACGTCCAAAATGCTCTTTCGAAGTTTTTTCTTCTTGCCCGCCAGCGGAGTGGCTCGGCACTCCGCGTATGAGGACGTTTATTGTGCACCGCCGAGCTACGCCTTTATGCCGTGTCGATTGCCTGATCTATAACGCCAGCTATTAATATCACTCGCTAGCAGTACATCGGGGGAAAGCGCATCATTCGATTGAGCTGTCGACAAAACACTCGGAGATCAAGAGAACATGGTTTCTGCTTTTGACTTTTCATTAGCTACGTTTTGGAGCTGCAGATGCCCAGCGAGACACTTATTAACATAAACTCAGGTTTAATTTCCAAAATAATTATGGTAGTTTTCACTTTAATTTCTCATATGCATTTGTGACGGTGGGAAAGGTACTCTGTCTGTCTCCCTCTCCTTCCCTCTACGACTTACCTTGTCGCAGAAGTACCTTGGATCTGACAATCTACATTGTATTTAGATACTGTTCCACAATGTATTTTACGTGTGTAAAGCTGAATAACTCTTGCACCGGACCTTCGAAGGCTCTTGTCATCTTAGTTAATATTAGTCGAAATGGAATTACATTGTACACTTTTGCATAGAATTTAACTTCGGAACGTATTTTTCTTAATTGTTTGTTACTTTGATGATAAAATTGTATGGGGAGATACGTAATGTGGAGCGTACTTTTACAATTATGAGCCAACATTCATTGTATAATTGTGCTTAATATGTTTTGTTCTACAACCAAATTGTTGCCATTTTGTTTATTATTGTTGACACCTCAGAATGACCTAGAACGTTTGAAACCCGTGTTTGTGGATATTATGGAATACACAAGTCTTTTTTAAACGTTTATAGTGATTCTCAATTTTTAATTTTTCTTTTGTGGAAAAACTTCAATAATATTGTATGCTTGTTCTATAGAGAAGCTTCACTAACATTGTATACTGTATATCTTAAATTCTACGATGTTTTGTCGATTAATCAACTCTTTTTAGTAGTAGTCCTATGGTTTCTCGTGAAGAAGGCCGCTGAAAATTGGCCAAATCGTCGGTTCCGAGCAACCGAACGTGGCAACACTCGGAATGGCTTCGATCTAATTTATTTCTGGAAAGTCCCCAGCACAGTTGGCCTTCATTGCATTTCTTTTGACCATTCATGTATGTTTTCTTTGTTTATTTTCTTTAACTTCGTTTCCTCCTTGCGATGCCAAGTTTTCTCCTGCGTGTGGCAAGAATTGTTATTTGAAGAATCTTGGTTGTACTTCATGTTGGGACGCAACTGGTTGCATTTTCTACAGTAAAACGAGTTAAAGCAAATTCATTAGTTTACCCTCAGCTTTTCATGCATATCACATCTACACAACGTGTTTTGTTTGAAGGTGAAGGAGACTATATCAAACCACTCACATCCCTATTCAATTTCTGTATTTCAGCTGGATTATTGAAGTAGTAAAAATAATTGAAAGACACCATGTTGTTCTGAAATGTGTTAAGAACACTTATAGGATATGAAAAGTTAGGTACTTCACTGTAAGAGGTTTCTGTTCATTTTTCATACATTGTTATTTTCGTAGTTTATGCTTATGATTACATAATTACTGTAATTATAAATAATAACATAATTACTGTATTAACGCAAAAAAATAATGCAATTGACTTATGATTTTAAAGTTGGAGCATTGAATTGTTTTGATAGCATTTTTTTGGAAATAATTGCAAGGTAATTTTCCTTCCATTATGAGTTTTCATGCTGATTATCGTTTTCACGCGGACGTATTGAAACATTTTGGGATCTAAAAGTAGCTTCCGGAGCGACTGCAAACAATTCGAAACGTTAATGGGTCTTATTTTATAATTTAAACGTACATTTTCTTTGCAAAATGGTGATCCGAGGATGGCGATTCAAAGTTTTGTTAGGTGGCAGTCGATATTCCCATTTTCTTTTATGGGTTTTTTTTCTTTGGGAGACTTCCTTCTCAACTTCGTGATTAACACATGCTTGCTGTATTGCATGCAATGCCTTTTAGTGTTAGTTTTCATAATTTAACGTTGCCGACAAATAATGTGCTTCTGATACTGTAAAAAACACCAGTGATTTCTCACGTAGTAATTTCATTCGCAGAGAGACTTTACATCGGCTAAATCCCTTCACAAAACAGAAGAAACTTATTCGATTGTGCATTATTCATTGCAGTGCGTCAGTGTGGATCTGATATTGTGATTAATTGCACTAAATTATTACAAATATCATGATTATATGTATATACCGTATATTATCTGCAAAGTGATAATGTTTTGCATTAAAAACCGTAAGTTTTGGGTCAGCGTAGTGCTCGTTACTATGATATTGTGAGAAAATTCAGCATTTTCCCTTCGAATGTACGTAACCAACGCTTTCCTTTTTCGTGATTTCTTTCTTTAAGTTGTATATCTAATAATATCTCTGTGTTTTGGGTTCAAAACAAAAAATATCACTTCCGTGCATTAGAATTTGTAAACTCCCCTTCCTCAGTATACCATTGTCTATTGTATCCTAGATATTCCTAAGGATGCTTTCGTTCGAGGGGTATATCGAATTGACTTTTCCACGAGGAGGGTTTGGAGGAATGTTAGGAGGTATCGTAAGGGTGACGATCGGTTAGATGGATATAAATTTTCCCTAATTTCCTTGTTAATGTAATAATTTATACTCGAGGAATTGGTTTACATTTACATAGTTAGCTCGCCAATCTCCAAATCATTTTGTTTCTTTTTTAGAAGGTACACTCCAACTCACACAGTTTGTGACTTAATATTTACAATGTTACAAATGAACCAATATTGTGAATTACCGAAGGTTATTTCGTCATTATGAGTATACTAATATACACTTGGGGACGAGATGTATGAAGTTCGCTCATTCCATCTCAGAAAATCAGCATGACATTGGCAATTAACAAAGATCAGGCTTGTTTTAGCAATTTTTAATGACGACGTAAATGAGACAAAAATAGAATGCTTTTATTAGTAAGAAGAAAGTGATTACCAGCGTTTAAAGGAGTTACTAGATATATGTATGGATTCTGCAAAAAAAACAACAAAAAAACAGCAAGTGTCTACGTACAATTCGTCTTAGACCCTAGAGACTTGTTAGTCATATGCGGAATGTGCGTTTCTGTATTTCACTTGTGCACTTAAATTTATGATTATTAAAGAACTTTTTTCGAAGGAACTAGTTGCTATGGATTATATGTAATGTATCGCGTTCAAAATATTTATCATCAAAAAGTTAAGTTGCATAAACCGGACTCTGTCCTAATGTAGGCATAACAATACTTCGTTTTCATCTCTAAATATACATTAATATTAAATACAGAAACTCTAGATCTAGATTATTCTTTAGTGTTCCACAGAGCAATAAATCTCGTTATCAAATTTAGTTCCCTCCATCTGGGGCTGTTGAGCGCGCTATGTTGCTAATGGCATTCATTTTCGATATTAAAGCGGAAGCCACTGAATTCGGGAGGGGGAGAAGGGAGGAAGAGGATGTAAGTGGATGGGTTTTCGGACTGCGGTTTGTTGAATGTGAAAGTGTAGAGAATGTGAATTGTGCAATGAAGTATCGGTGCAGATGTGATTGCGATGTATTGAAATGAGAGATAACGCCTGTACTTTTTGGGGAGGTATGAATGTAGTGGTTGGAGTAAAACGTTTCTATACAAGTTTCTGATGAGGGAGAGGAATTTCACAAGTGGAAATATATACATTAGGTTGGGTCGAAAAAGTTACTTTAATCTGGCTGGGTGATAAAATTGAAGTTTTTTAAGCCTCTAAATCATCCAGCAAAATGAAAGAATTTTTTGGCTAAATCAAGAGGGCGCGCAGGAGCTTCAAAAATGCCATTTTTGGTCCTTTCGAGTGATTTTTGAATCATACAAGCATTATTCTCCGATAAATAAGGGAGAAATGACAAAAATGGCCATTTTCAGCTGTATTAAAGACTTTGTCTGGGGAAAGAACAATATGAGGTTGATAGGTTTTTTTTGACGGTTCGAAAGGATATGTATCTGGGCCCTGTGGGCCAAACTATGAGACCGATCGCAACGATTGATATCTGTGTTGTATGCATCAGAATAAAAAAGTACCAAAAATGGTATTTTTGAATCTCCCGCACATCCTCTAGTTACAGTCAAAAAATTCTTTCGTATCGCTGGATGATTTAGAAGCTTGAAAACTTCAATTTTATCCCCCAGTCACTTTAAAGTGATTTTTTCAACCCACCCTAATATACATACATAGGAAATTTTGTAGATGTACGACTGCAAAACTGTAGATGTACTCGTAAAAATCATTTCATTGATGGCAATAAATGAAGGACACTATCACAACTTACGGGAGTAGCTTTATTCAAAACCTCTGCCGCAACCGCTTTATTCATGGAGTTTTTAGAATAAAGGGCCCGCTAATCGAAAACGGAAAGGATATAAAAGAATTGAAAGTGACTGGTACGAAGGGTGAGGAATCTGATTCAGGAAGAACGAAGTGGACTTCTGATCGCTTTGTCGCACCTGGTGCCTCGCTCACTCCGTTCACCACAACTCGAGCAGCGGACCTGCAAGTTTGAATAGGCGCTTTACAAATAGACTGCACCCACCATCACCTAAGCTACCTTCTCCCCATTACATGTTCCATTTCACCATCTACTATTACCTTTGGGCTGATTTTCGTTCTGGCAAACAAGGATATTTCTGGTGCACAAATCATTACAATAAGTAAATGCATTTGAAAAATATTCTTTGTTTCTATATTTATTAATTATGATCAAATAAATGTTTAATAGAATGGTACAAAACTATATTGAAAGAGATTTGAATGCAGGGACCATCCATGCGGATGCAGGGTTCATTTTCGCTGCGGTCAATATCATTACGGCACGTGATATCGATAAAGAGAAGAGACTCGTAGGATTAGGGGTTGCTAGAAACAATTTTGCCTATGAGAAGCAGTACGTAAATTCACCTCTGCCGCTACCGCCATCGCCGCCTCCAGCACCTCCAACACCACCACCGTAGTCCCCGCGAGCTGCTGTCTCTTCGCGAGCGAACTGGGACATCGACCGGAGCGGTGGGTGGTCGCGGAATTAAAGAATGAGCGGTCGCTGGAATAATCCATGCGGCAAGCGCTTCTCATGGGCTGCATTCGCTCTCAGCCTTTCGCGCTCGGCCTCCTCTCCTACACTTTTTCACCTTTATCGAACTCCTCCTCTTCTAAAGCCCTTCCACCACGTTCTGTCGTCATACCGCAGTCTCCCCCTAGTAATTCTTACCCTCGTCGCTATTCTTCTATTCTGTAGTGTCTTACTAACTTTCCCTTTAAGGCTGCTCTTCTTTTACCTGTGCCTCATCCTCATACTTTCTACATGTAATTTTACTCATCCTTCTTTTTTTTCGACCGACCTACCATGCTCTTTCGTTCTTTAAATTTTACTAATTCTTTCCATGTCGTGCTTGGCTTCCATCACCCAACGTTTATTGCCTTCTCGTCTACAAAGGAGTGTAATCTACCAAAAAATTCGGTGTGCCTGCAGTTCTTAGATTTCTTCTGTATTTTCAATTTCGTTTATTTCTTTGTATATATAATTTTGTTGGAGCATTATTGCGTTGATGCCACAGTAATCAACAAAGTGTTCATCCGATCAAGTATTTCTTCATCCATATTGGGTTCTTGATATTCATTATAGTCATGATAACAATCAGGGTTGTGTTGATTCGCACTTTCTCAGATTAAATTTTTTTTGGATACCTCATTAACCATTATTATTAGTTGTTTTATTTATGAATTTCGTTAAAAACGGATTACAGCAAGGACTTACTACAAATGTTTTATACCCGAGATTCATTCCGCGTATCAAATTTAAAGTTAATTTCCTTTTGCACGTTATCTCATTTAGAGAAGTTCGTTGTAACCTTTATTAACCAATCATTAATTCACGTATGCGCAATTTTCAAAAGTCTAAATATTTAAATGGAATGTTTTGAAAGTATATAAATGCAATTTGAAACCAGAACACAAAATGAATGAACAATTCATATAGTTGAAAGGATTTCAATTATTTGAAAACTCACACGGACGAAAGCCAAAGGTGTTCAAATTAATTAAAATTCCAGATACATTTGCTAAGAGAATGAAACACGACGTATCATTCTTAGTATGTGAAGTGATGAATAGCATACATCAACATAATTATTGAAATATCTTAAATATGTATTCGAAATCTATTGTGTTACATATATTAGAATTGCGGTAAGGTCTCAAATGCATTTAAGTGCTTTGGGTTGTAACGACAGACCACGAAGGTAAATTGATTGTATGATGTGCGTAAAACAAATTGTTACATGGGCAAAACTTTGCACGAACTCCCTCGAAGAATATTAAAATTACTTAAAATCTAAACACTGAAATGGAATCAAAAATATTCTTCTACAGCGAGTACAATGTTATGAGATTAATCTCAATTATGTTGAAATGAAAGTATTAAAGGTTAGCATGCTACATGCTAATGCAGAATTGGGAATAATTCTGAAAAATTAATGTGATTTTGAAAATTACTGAAATCTTTCAAAAATACATTGAAGAATGTATTGAATTAGCGTGTGGAGAGTATCACACATTTACATGAAATTAAATGCGAGGTTTTAGAAATGAATGGCCATGTGTTGAACTCATTCTATGGTTATTGTTAAGTACCACTCATGAATAATGTAAAGGAAAGGTTCAAATATACACTATCTTATATTGAAGTATATTTTGTTGGAATATCACACGAGTAAGTGAATTCAGTACAGTCTCAAAAAAATACCCGTTTTCAACATCATATCAATGAATCTAGAGATACTCTTTAAATTAATACATTGTTTCAAACATTGATTTAACGAGGGGTTAATGAATGATGCTCGTACAAGGAGATTAAATGTACCAGGGCTACGACAAAACATGGTCATGACGCAATTGTAGCGACTATATGAATAAAACATGAATTATTTAAAGAATCAAATTACACGTGATACATTACACAGATAATTGGTTAAAGTGCTCTTTAAAACTAAATATTCCTTAGCAGGATAAAGTCTTTGGTCGATGTGAAGAGGCAAATGATACTGAGGAGGCCATGCGGTTCATCCGTGGTGGCGAATTTCTTGAATACATTAGTTAAAATGGTAATTCGGGAAGTTTAAATACGTGTTGAAAGTTTCTGCGCCATAACAACACGAACACAATTTATATTGATGTTGAACTTAAAACGTTTCGAGAACGGAAATAACGACTCGCGCACGCGATGAATGAAATCTTGCACTTTCGATGTTTTATCATTGAGAAAAATCGCACAAAAATACAAAATAATGATGGCAATTGAGAAATATAGATAGGGTTAGCTTGTCTTGCGTACGTGAAAATCTTCTGAAGCGATAATCGCCGCTTTCGCACACGCATACACCGCGAACGGAGGAAGGAAAAACTCCATGTCCTCAAATGACGACTGCACAACTAAAAGCGAAGCTGCTGAAATGCAAACTGATAACTGATTAACATCTGGGACAAGAATCTGCTCGCTTGAAGCATTATCTTAGCGCTTCCCTGGTTAGGTTCACTAATGGAAGTCCAATAGCGTCTCACTTCCATGTAAGGCCAATAGCGTCTCGCAAATGTGAGCACGAATAATTTCAATTGAGAATGTAATTCAAGACGGCGTGAACATGTAATATTAGTACAAAGGTTGGCTGAATTTGTTTGAGGCGCTCCAGAATTATTGGAACCTAGAGACTTATCCTTATGGTAAATAAGTATATACATATTTTTTTTACTAAAAATATTTTCAAAGAGAAAACGTTTTCGCTTTAGTCATTTATGTTATCATGTTTGTCGTCCCCGCAAGATCTCGCATTCTGTGTGTGTAATACCAGATGGAATACACCCTGTTCCATGTACCCGCAAAGCAGAAGTGTGTTGTGGATGTGTTATACTTACCATATACTTGTGCAGGGCTCCTTCCTTTCTTTTTCCTGACCTACCTTTGTCCCTTCTTTTTCTTTTCGATCCCGACGCTATTAGGGCTAGGGTATCTTTCATTTTCCTCATTTTTTGTAATGTTTTGATTTTTGGTTTTGAGATATGTTTTGATATATTGTAATTCAGGAGGGTTGGCTTTCATTAGTGCGTAACTGCATTTTCCCTACTTGTACAGTATTATAGGGCTTTAATGACTTCGATGTCGAGGAGCCATAAAGCCCCACAAAAAAATGTTTTTTGTAATGGTGGAACCTTCCCCGTACATACACACACTCATGATTTCATTACCATAAATAAGAAATGTGTATGACAAATAACCTAATTTCATCAATAATATTTTCTGAAACTTAGATGCACATCGGTGCGATCTTTTTTTCTTTTGAGAAATCTTTTTTTTTATTCCTTTTGGTGGCAGACTTCGTATTGTAGCGTTAATTGAAATATGTGAAAATGTATTTTAATGTACATGAATGAATTTTATTATAGATGCATTGCAATATGATACAGGCACAACAGTAAATATGTGCGTAACCAGATGCGATGGTTTATAAAGCATTAGTTTGTGAGAATGCGACTTGTTCGGGAAAGAACGAGGAGAGTACATTAATTTCTTTACAAATAGAAGGTAGGACTAATTTTTTTTAATGGATGAGATGGTATAAGATGGAAAAGTTTATAGATAATAAAATCTATGTGACTTTTTTAGAATCTACTTAGAGACAAATGAAGAGGAAAGGGAAAATATATGAAGAGGATGCCACATAGCAGGCAACGGTTGGTGACGGTATTGGTTAGTTTCGCTATATTGGATTAAAATGTTAAGACCAGAATAAGAGTTAGAATGAACATTACAGTAACCACGTAAGAGACAAGGTGATCTGATGTCTAAGGCGAAGAATGAATTAAAATGAAATGTAATACATGAACTATTGACACAGGTTAATTTTACAGTGCATTCCCCAATAGCGTTTGAATGAGGATGAAATAATCGTTTGGCGCTTAGAGAGATAAGACTTCGACGGGCCGTGTTGGCGACGATGCTCCCTGCTATGCCTGTCGCCAGGCGTTGCATGCCCGCTTTTGCTCTCCCATCTCTTGGGAACTACGTTATCCGTTTCCCCTTGTCGATATGACACATTGACTGCTGCGGCCTCACAGGATTACATGATAGAGATACAAGTTCGGAACTGCCGCTCATAATATACCACGAATAAAAGAACGTCTGTACAAGGGCTCAGGGGAAGAGTAACCACCCTTGTCACCGGGACAATTTTAGCTCGACATTTAACTGCAATGAAGTGGAACTTGTCCCAAGTTTTCAATTGTATCAGACATTCGAAATTTTGGGTTTGTGTCAGGTTTCCTATTCCTGACAGTAATATCTGTTTTATACTAAGACGAAAAGATTTATTAAAGACTCAAATGTTTTTATCATGATTACAACATAGATTTTATGTCTATACATAAACTTTGTTTTTATAAGAAAAGTTCACTAGATTGGTTTTTCCAAAGCAAAATGTCTTCACTGCAATTATAGAGAAAATTTATTGCGATAAATGATACGGTATGTACGTATTTTGTATCGTGATTCATAAGTTGATTTCATTGAGTAAAAACAGTTGAAAACTAAGAAGAAGAATTCGAATGTTTGTATGGTACGTACGGAAGCCCGTGTCATTTGGCTCTAAGTTGCGGTAATATTCTAGTTTGCTAGTTATGTTCGTCGAAGTTGTCGCTTTTAGAAGAAAATTTTTTCTCAATTTATTTCGTAGTAATCTCTATTATTTTATTTCAAACTACACAGATTTGAAGCCATAAATTTCAAAATTATTTTGTTTTTAATGTAGAAATGTTCCATTAACATAATTTTTTTGTAATCAATAAAGGAAATTCAAAATACAACACATTTATTATAGCTAGAAAAAAGATTCTGTCAAACTAACTTTCATTAGCTCTTAGTTACGTTATATAGTACTTTTTCTTTTTCTTTTGTCCCTCACAAAGGTCGCTGGTGGATTTCACCCCGAGAAAGACTTTGAGATTCCGTATTTCCAACACATCGACAACTAATGTGCATTAATTGTGTGCATAATAGCAACTAATTGCTATTAGCAATCCAATGGTTTCTTATGGGGCTAACTCTCGATGCTTTTATATTATTAATATAGTATTGTTTTGTAAGAATACAAATAATTGTGATTATTCACACCATTTAGTCAAGAGGTATTTAATAAAGTAATTTTTATTTTAGTTTGGGTGCATTAAAACGGTTTTGCAATATCAGTGTGTTACCATTTTTTATATGATTCTTTGGCTCTTCAATTTGCTGGATGTACACTCGTAGTAGCTATTATAATTTCAAGGAAAAAAAATACAAGACGAGACATGAACTTCATATTCCTTACAAAAAAGATCTGAAATAAAGAACACAAAAAGGAAAAGAGAAAAAGTGGGCAATTTTGTTTCCCAACTGCCGTCCTATGCAAATGCCTATTCAGATGTAGAGAGCTGAGCGAGCAAAGCGAATAGAAAACAAATCCGTGAGCTCGTGCAGTGGGGCAACGGGTGCGGGGGGAAACACGTGGCTGCGGCGCTTCCCCTCACCGCGACCCTCCCTTATCGACCACCGCCGTCGGGATGGAGCTGACGAAGACGCCTTAAGCTTAGGTCAGGTCTACACACCTGAGCCTCGCGCGCGTACCCGCCCGCCACGGGCCACGGCGGGCCCGAGGGCTTCTCGCTTTTAAATGCAAACTATGCTTCTGTGGTGGGAAAGGTGGACTTTAAAAAATTAATTTACGCTCTTTAAGTGCTGAGGAACGTTGGGAGAGCGTTTTAAAGTACGTCTTAATAGAAACCAGCTCCGTTCTGTATTACTTTGGTCCTGAAAAGTGTAAAGTACGTAAGTACTGGTATTTGTCATGGATCACCGAAAAGAAAATGAGTACATGGGTTTTTCAAAATTTTAATGTTCTAGTTAAGTTTCCAAAACACACGAAAGGAAAGGATTTTACTGTCATATTGTTATTGTACAACATTTTACAATTTAATTTAAGAATACTAATTAAGTGTGAATATTGTTTCAATGTTTCCAATTTGCTGTTGGAAATCACTTCTAATGAAGTTATCTTTGCGGTAGCCATTCCGTTATCACTCTTCATTATTGAACTAATTTTTATAATTTAATTGATAGTACTACACCGATTTATGTAGTACTACAACAATTTATGTTGTCACTGCGTTACAGGAATAAACAGACTGGAACAAGTTTAGAATTTGTATGTTCCCAAACATGAAGAAATTGACAATTTTGTTCCTTCAATATTATTACAAGCGACTGTACTAATATCCGCGTATATTATTATTATTATTTATTATTTCATCATCACATTCTCCTACTCTTAGATCACGTTGATTGTATTATTCCAAAAGTTGGGGGCTTAAAGGAAAGCACCTTCACCGATTGGCGGTCGCCGTGCCGTCCCACAATTATTAAAGACTTGAGTCTCCAATTTGCAGGATTGGCCCTATTCCCCCCCCCAAAAAAAAACATCTAAAAATGTGTTTAAAATCGTATAAAACCACCTTTATTATTATTTAATGGTGGTTTAGTTATTTAGTTTTCATTGCAAAAATTATTTTTTATTTTAATAGAATCTCCCGGTTGAGAAGAATCGCTTGACTATTTCTCGAGGCTAATTTTTGTATTTGATTCATATTAAGCAAAAAGACACTAATTCTGTGACGCTAGGCTTAACATTATGGATTCTTTTTTTATTTTACGCAATCAATGTTTATTTTTTTCATCAATGCGATCGTATTTTTCAAACAAAATTAGTTAATATCAACATTATCTATATAAAATAAAATGAAATTTAAAAAAATACAATATAACCGAGAAACACATTGTAACCTTAAGAAACCCACTGGGTTTGGGGATTTAAAAACCCTGTTTTTTAACCCTGCCGATTTGAGTTAGTGGGCAAGCCAAGGATATCTGGATGAGCTCACATTTACTCTGGATTTACTTCAAAAGCTAACAACCAAATGAGTTGGTCACATTCCCTATGGTACGAAACAGATCCTCTCTCAAATGTAAAAATTCTGCAGTGGTGTTGGAGAGGTTAATGCTTGGAACAACGTTATACGTTCTTTCACTTCATGTGAAACACGAAAAAATCAATAATCGTCACAAATCACCATGTCTGGTTGTTTATTGCTAACAGCTATTGCTGATGATGGGGCATCGTGGTACATCAAGCATTAGTCACATTCCGTTACTAAGTTGTACTTATTATAAGCCATTCTTGCCTCTTTCAATATCTTTCTAAAAGCTAGAATCTAATGAAATATGATTGCTCCTTCATTATGTGTTAGTAATTATTTAGTGTCGATAGGGCGGTGTCAACTTTGGAGCATGAAATGAAGATACGTGTTTGACACATTGTATAGCAACATGTTGACATATACTTGACAACAAGTCGCACTTGTGGAGCAGAAGGAAGATAAATTATGTTAGGGTACTAGAGGGAATGTCATGAAGAATGCAGTTACTGCCAAATATTAACGTCTTACTCACGATTCGACCTCGGAACCTTTGACTACTACTTGTGTACTACTACTACTATTACTTAAAAACTTGCAAATCGCCTTCTGTAGATTGACTATAGTTTTTATTACATATTTGTCCCTTAACTGGTTATTCTACTTCAAATAAGGAAGTACGGTGAGTGTTATGACAACTTTTTTTTATTGAACCACTCAAATAAATTTTTTATTTTTTATGCGTATTTAAAGTTCTTAGAAGAGCAGTAATTTTTGTGTGAAAACCTCATCATCTAAATTTGAATGTGGTTTAAGCGGTGTTTTGTTTGTCTGTAATGATACTGCAACAGTAATACAAATAAACTAATGAATTTTATATTTTTATTATTTACATCATGGTATAGTCACAGGATTTTGGAATCCTGTGTGCACACTGTAGAGTTTCGTTTGAACTCCAATATTTGCAAGTGCTGTCTAGTTGTTTTGATGGCCTTTGAAAACTAATATACTTGTCAACCACAGAACGGTGTACTTTTCACGTACACTGTAATCAACCGATATCGCGTTACTGTGAATCGAAACCAAACTATACTAGTATACTGCTGTTTAATCGGCAAAGCAGTTTTCAGTGTTGTACATGGATCAAGAATAATATGTTCTGGTTTCCTAATACTGCAAGGTGTGTTTCATAACAAAATGAATGATAAAATATTTTCCGTAATATTTAAAGTACGAACCAAGAGTTTTACATATGCGTCACTTAATACTTCTGGAACATTTTGATCCACTTGACTTTCTTTTGAAGCAATGTAAGTTAGGAAATCAAGTTCTTCTATAATACCTCCTGAAAATTGAAAAAGCTGCACAAAATGTAACATAAAATAAATTTATGTAGGGAGTAGTTATATTGAGTGTTCGCTTTCATTATTGTATTATAATTAAAGGTATCGATGTCGTAGAATATCCGTGTGATACGGCTCTAATATTATCATTTTCACATAATACCAGTTGCCATCTTCACTCATCAAATTCTAGGAAATGGAATCTATCTCTGGAGAACTTTTATTGGAATGGTAGGAAATCTGAATAGCTTGAGACCAGTGAGGTTGGAGGTGATGCTCAGGCTTATACCATAATACTCAGGTCAATGCACCATGTTAAGTTTAAAACTTGCTTTCGTTTGTTTCCAATTCCTGGATTACCATCTTATGTCGCGTATGAACCAAAAAGTTGGAGAAACGACACACAGAAGTCAGTGGTAAAGTCAATGAAATTGAATTTTGTTATATTTACTTCATTTATTCTTTTAATAATACTTGAAATACCGGAATTTCACTGGAAATACTCGAAAAATCATTCCTAGTATATTAAATACTGGAAAATATTCTAAGGATTAATTTCATTACTACAATTTTTTAAGATTTCATTATTATTTGCAGACAGAAAGGAACGTAAAGTAGAATTTTTTATTCTAGCCTTATAAAATAACAGCATAAATATACTCGCATTTAATTCATTATTCACTTCACACTCAAGAAATATTCATACTCTTACAACTGAGGAAATTTTTTAAAAAGGTTAAATCTTGTAGTGTGAATAGCTATTCTTTAAATTTTGATGGAAAACTATTAGGACTGGAACAACTTTTAATTTCTCGTGACTATCGGTTGAAGTATTTTTGTCCGACATAGTGAATATATTGTTTGGAAATACGATTTGTTACGTTTGGAAGCATGACATTTCTGTTGGAACCATTTCTGTTGTGGTGGTAAAGATTCGAGGTACCTGTATAGCCACTTTTTAACATAAATCCGTAAGACGTTAGAAAAAATGTTATGTAATCTAATTTACATAGACTGCACACTAGGGACATCATGTTGACAATGTTTCAAATATCGAATCTCGCATACTCCGCAATTATTAGTTTCACAGTCATCTCTATCCTCGCTACCAGGCAACATTCTGTTAGCTGCGTGTATTGTCCGACGGGTGACGCAACCCTACCCGGTACGTGGCTTTTACAATAAAACGTAATTAGTCCGCAATCATGACGAGAGGTTTCTGTCAGCCTCGCATTGCCATGCGTCCGGTCGCTCGGATGCTACTTCCCAACCAACCATTTTAATGATGCATCATTTATGCTACAGAAAAATAATGATAGTTTTCCCTCTCTTTGAAATGTATAATTAAACGTCATAACATGCAAACCAGACTAGAAATTTTAAGTTCTATTACGTTGTGTGGTTTCATGATAAATTATGTCATCACCGTGTTACATTTGAAAAAGACATTAATGTGCATGACATTTTCTAATCATTATTACATATGTTGATACTTAAATACATAAAAACCAAGTATTTCAAGAATCGTGTTGTAAAAGCTTTTTAATTCGTAAAATTTTGGTTTTGATGGAATACTTCAGACTATATCTTCAACACTAAAATTGATGTTAATGTATTAAGGGAATTAAATTTCGAAAGAAAACTTTTTTAAAATTTTTTGTGCCTCAAAATTCAATTTCAAAGCGACGTAACAAACATTCATAAATACTGCACTGTATAATAGACTCTTAACTTTCAGAAACGTATCTAATTTCCAGTGAGTTTTGGAAGAGATTTAATTTTGAAAGAAATTCACTGAAGCACATAGTTACGAAGAATTGTTTGCCCGAGGTTTTGATTAAATATAAGATCTTAAATTCATTTCTAGATTAACCGGTATTTTTTCGGCCAATTTCTCAGACGACTGCCCCCAAATAACATGTTTCGAGCATTTTTCTGTGACCCGAACTAACTCATTTACGTACTCACGACTACCCCATGACTATTTATATTTCAAGCATAGCAAAAATGTGCCTTACAAATTATTTAGTTTTCACTGATATTGTCTATGAGGAAAACTGTCTTGTATTTTATGTGTGTATTGTTTTCAACAGTACGAGATGTGATGATTGTTTTGCTTGATGAACTGATTTTTTAATCAAGATCCGATGATTCTGTTTCTCGTTTTTCTATTCCATAAGGGATAAAGATTGGAAAATGTGATGTATGCACAATATAAAATTGAAAGATGCACAATATATATTGTGAAAGACTGGGAAGTGTAAGACTCTTCTTTGTTGTATACTAGAACGTAAATACTGGCTATGGCTATAGCTTTGATGTAGCTTTTCCGTTGAGATCTTTTCGTGTCGCTCTTCCATCGTGGTTTTCCGCCTTCGTTTCGCATGACCTATTTTATTTTCATATCATACTTCATCTGTATGTTTCTACTATATTCTTTGTATTCCGACTCGATCTTCCGTGAATTGAATTGCCTCACGTTTCGTTCTCGCCGTATTAATTTCATTATATGTAAATAAGTATACGTTTGTTGACAAAACTTTACAGTTGTTTAATTTCATCTAGATTATTTTTACATTTGTTCACGTGGTCGGAACTTTCCAGGCATCTCTCTAGCTCATTTTCCACTCTAGCTAATCTTTTTTCATATTTAATGGCTTCCCAGCTTCTTATTTGTTTAAACACAACTCTTCTGATGGTTCACAAAGGGAATTCACCTTAATTTACATTTAAAACTCCTGTGTCCGTTTTTGGTCTTCTTTCATCACGTTCTGTAGCGTTCGTTCTCTGGAAATCTCCGGTGTTAAGTTCTTTCGCGTGAGGTCTCCCATTTGCGAAATTCCTGTCGCCAACTCCTTTTATACCAACAGATCTGTTTCATACTTGGCGCGAGGCGAGCGTTTGCAGGAAAAGGTAAATTAAACTGGCCAGACTTCTCTTTGCGCCTTGGGCTACTCGTCCTCGACACTCAGCAACGTCTGTCGAGGCTGGTTTGCTCCCTCGGTGAGTTTTATTCCATGTCGTGTGCGCTTATTCGAGTTGATGAAAGTCGTGGCGTGCGTGTTACGTTTGTTACGTGAAGGACGTTTTCCCTCTGGAAGGCGTGTTAAATTCGTGTAAGTTGTTCTTAAAGGGTTAGTTTTGCAGCGGAGTGGTTAGCGACATTTGCCCCACTTTATCTTTTCTTTATGCTTCCACTCTGAACCCGTACATTAATATAATACTACCGAATTTTAATGTCCAATTGACATTATCGTGAAACTATTTTTGCACGGCATATAAAGAAAACCGTGTGTCATGAAATAATTCTTTCGCAAAAATATCTTTATCTTGCATGATTCAAATTCAACGTACTTTGCCAGAGTGTAGATGAAATTTGTTTTAAAATACTTATTTATTTTCTTGGCGCATTCGTTTCAACTCTAGTTGCTTCTAAAATTGCAGAATATTTTCTAAATGAATTCTTCCTGTGATGTGAATCTCATTTCAATATTTAAAAAATAAAAACACTCTAACCAGTGTAAACGCGCACAGACTGCGCATTTATATGAAATAATAACCAGGGCGAAATCTTTTTTAGCTTTATTCTTGTTCGTGTACGCCATCTTAGTTATTATTTTTCCTTCTAGTTTATGGTTGGATTTATTTAACATCCCGAGACTTGATAGAAAAAAGGCGTTTAACGGGTTTAATGCGTCAATTTGTATTGAAAAATAGAATAAGAATAAGACATACTGATAAAAATGCAAGACAAAGATAAAGACAATACTGACTCAGTGGTGGCAAAATAGATGGGATAGTGAAACAAGAGGAAGAGACATCTATAAATTTATAGATATGGTGGATTTTGTGCACAAAAATAAGAAATGATTCAAGCCAAGTACTGAAGTGAAACAAATTATAACATCGCATTGAAATTTCAATGCATATCTAAAGAAGAAAAAATACAACGGATAAAGTATTCGTTTGTACGAAGTATATAGAAAAAATAGAACATGTTTGATGGAATTGCTCTTTAATTTGGTGTGAATGAGGACAATTTATGGATGAAAATTTGCTGATCGATATGGTAGACTCCAGAAATATGTTCAAGTTGATTGAAACGCGAAAATGAAATTTATGAAATTTTGGAAGCATTTTGAGGGAAAATAATGTGTATACGAGGATTGATGCAACAATAACAAATAAGAAATTCAAGAAGCGGAGAAGTAAATTGGTAAAGGGAATCATGTAAAAAACCCTGCAATGACTATTTTTGGTGTAGGGAAAAGATGGGAGAAACATTACATTAAATCATCAGACTTGAATAACGTTCTTTGGAATAGAAACCGTTAAAAAAAGAGAATCTGTAAACAGATTACGAGAGTTGAAATAGTATACAGTCACATTTATTTGAGTATTGTTTTCGATTTTAACATAAGGTTTGGCGATCTTATAACGTACGTGGAATCAAAAGCTAAGAAAACGTATTATCGACTGAGAAGGATATGTTTAAATACATTTAATATTGGCTGGAGACAGCTACTACATCTGTACAAAAGGGAAACAGGTATAATCTATGACTGTGAGACATGAGCACCGGCCTTGACGACTGTGAAAACTCGTGAACGGTGAGCTCGACTCCAACGTTTGTGTTCGGTAAGACTGGCGGGAGACGGGTTAGACCATATGCTACTATTTCGACAGATGCACTATATGTGTTTTTGGGAACAATGCCGATTGATCTAGTAATGCAGAAATGAGCATTACGAACAACGGTGCGACGAGCGATGGGAAGACGATATTGCGGGATGACAATGGATGGAGACGCAAAATTTCGGATTTGCTTTAGGAGGCGTGGCATGTATGATGGGAGAAATCGTCAAACGGAAGGGATCTCTATAAAGTTCCAGCATATTCATTTCGTAAATAAGAATAGGAAGTGGTTTCTACCAACCAACACATCGTATGACAGACACGAATATATGAACATATATTATGATAGGTTTAAAATCAGAGATGATGACAAATGCATTTTTGTCTGATAACGAAAAATCATGGAGCATATTGTGTGGGATTGTGAATATTATACTGAAGAACGAGCAAAATTTGTAGCAAAATTAAAGAGGCGAGATGTGATTGGAACAAGGGAATATTTCAAATTAATAGCGACGGAAGAGAAGTTTAAAAATTTCGAAACCTGTGGGTGAAATTTGGAGTATTTAAGAAGGGATGAAATAAGGCTAGGATAGAAAATTAATAGTAATTCATTTTGTAGTATTTTGATGAAGTCGCATAATGTCTTATGACGGGGATATGACTAAATAAATAAATATGTAAATAAATAAATCATCAGAATTAAATTACGAATGAATTAATGCTAAAATCTTAAACCAGTGAAGGGGTTTTATAAGTTGTTATTGTTACATACTTTAGCGTAGAGCAAAGCTCGTAGATCACAATTTCTTTTGATAATGAAGAGAGAAGACTAAATGATGTATAAAGAAATGATGTTGAACATTTGCGTACAACTGGAAGAAACCAAAAAGAAATGCAGTTTATTCTTCAAGTATGAAACAACGTTCACAAACATCCTTGCATCATTCCAGCTTAATACTCACAACATTTCACGCCTTTTGAGTTACATTACTAGGTTCGCAAATTTTAAATCTATCTTTAAGGAATAAATTTTCTTATCTATTAATTGTCATATAACTATGCAAGGTTTCAGTGATTTGCTTATGTATTTTGTTGCCCTCTTTGAATGGCAATTGTAGAAACCTTCATTGCTCTGTTCCCATACATTTTTCTACAGTGAAGAAACTAGGTTGACTTGAGTTGGAGAGGTTGAATCTTGTGAAGGGCTGAGCAGATTTTATTGAATTGGGCATCCAATATTAGGAAATGTTTGTGATAGTGAGAGAGAAGGCATTGGAAGTCCTGGCTTATTAATTTGTTTACATGAATCATTAACTCATATCATGTGTATGATTGTTGTCATACAATTGTGAGAATCGATAATTGCTGTCAAACTATAAATCGTGGAATTTTACTTTTAATATTTTGTTTCTGAAATATTTTCTCTTTCGACCATTCCATCTTTTCTTATTGTAAATCTAGTAAGGAAGTTTTTCTAGTATTAATATTATAATTAGTTTCATTTTTACTATGTCAATTTTTTTTTTGCATTAATTTTTTTGTCCCCCCCCCCAGGGGACTTATATCTAGTAAGTATGTGTTTGGCAAACACGGGGCCCCGAGCTGAGTTTGGCATTACTTCCACTTACTTGTGCTAGGCTCCTTCCTTTCTCTTTCCTGACTTTCCTTGGTCACCTCTTGTTCTTTTCGATCCTGACGCTATTAGGGCTAGGGTATCTTTCATTTTCCTCTTTCTTCTTCTTCTTTAATGTTTTAAGTAAAGTCTTGAGATATGTTGGGATTTGAGTTTTGGGTTGTAATTCAGGAGGGTTTTTAGTGGGTATGGCTGAGTCATTCGGCGAGTTCCACACGCGGGGAGAGTCAGTTGGCTCTCCCTAGTGCGTAACTGTATTTTCCCTACCTGTACAAGTTTTAAGGGCTCTAATGACCTCGATGATGACGAGCCGTAAAGCCCCACAAAAAAATCTGTCAGTGTGATAGAGTGGCTTGTTCCACAGTTAATGCTAAGAACAGCCTCTGGAAGGAGCTGTCCATTAATTATACTTGATTATATCCAAGTGTTTTTTTCATTTGATAGTGAGTGAATAAGGAATCTTAAGTAGACAGAAGAGAGAATTCGTTTTACTTAGAATATAGCTTCCTAGACCTTTGGAGCTTTGGACGTGTTGTTGACTCAGCCGGGATTGAACGCTAAAAGGGAAAATATTTATTCATCTGTGCCTACTCCAGCCTAAACTAATAGGGATGGCTCCAGTGAATTTTATTACCAGATCGATAAATCTGTCTCTATTGAACAACAGTTTGGGTAATTTCCGCCCCAATCGTGTAATCGTAAATTACTAATAAAAGTGGTAATTGCTCTGATTGTTTTTCTTGAAGGTGGTACTTCTTGAAAGTATCCATGTAATCTAATATACATACAAAATAAATGAAGATATTCCAAAAAATAATACTGCTTTTAATTTTCTGAAATGCAAATATATATTTTTCACTAACTCCAATATTACTGAATGCAAACTTGCAATTATAATGTAGTAATGCGTAAGGTAGTTGCACTAGCATTGAAATGCTTATTTTATTTAAATGTTTGTTCTCTGATAACTAAACAGAATGATAAAAACGCATTATCTTGTGAACTTTTCTCAACGTGGCTTGCAGCGGCTCCGAAGACTCGGCCCTTTCGGGCGCCTGTTAATCCGTGGCTCAGCGTAGACGAAGACAAACAGCGACGGATTTAATTTTCATAGCGAGATGGCCACGCCAATTTGGCGTCTAGTTGTGCGGATGCAATTGAAATTTATGCTTTTATTCGCAGCCGCTCCGCGCTTCATTCCTTTTCCACCTTATTCTCCAGAGAGCAGGTTTCAACCCCACTGTTGTTTGTGTAGCGACCGCAATATTTCATACGTTGGAGCAGGCGACCACGAAACTGTTTTTTCAAGACGACGCGACGTTGGGGATACAGAAATTCGAGTGCTATTTTGTACTGAATATTCTGTATTTGAGAGGACAACTTCCTCTGTAAAATACAATATCATTCTTCTCGTCTGTCCGCTTGTTCTTTGTTTCTGCGAATTTAATGCATTTAACTTTGTCATTGTTTAAAGTTCAAGTTTTCAGAAAAAAATAAAATTGTGACCTCTTCACCAAACGTACTTAGTGTGATTTTAAAACAACAAAACTTAGCGATCTGTGGTTCCCGTACGACAATACAATTATTGACTTGACTTTGACCGACCTGAGAGTCTCGTGCAATGCTCATTCTCTTTGAATATTGTGACTTTACGGGTTGTTATTAACAAATAACAAAAAAATTAATTGTTATAAACATTTTAAAAAAATTAAAATACTAATTACCATAAATGTATAATTCTAACTAAATCCTAAGGGGAGGGAACCGAGTACTCACTCCTATTGGAGCCACTTACAATAAAAACACTGCAATCTGGTGTTCGAGCAACAAACAAAACACTTTATTATTTATAATGATTCTAACTTAATTAATACACAATACACTGGTAAATAGTCACAATACTACACATTACTTCGCCTACTGCGCTCTTGGAACGTCTTATTGAAAGTCTTTTTATATGGTACTCACCAAGATCTTCTTGATTGTTGACTCCTCTGTTCATTACCCTCTCCTCACAATTAAACACTTTAACTCTTGCACTCGGCCTGCTGACATTTATTTAACAATTTGTGGTTTACAAGGCCCAAAATAACATTAACAAATCCCCTCTACACTATTACACACTACCCAAGATGTCTCGTGATGTCGGACTGGATGAAGACATGTCCAATTTTGTGTTCCTGGTATGGACTCTCGTTCCTCGTGTCTCGCTCGTTCTCTCTCTTCTGCCTAAGCGATTTTCCCCATTCCATTAACTTCCTATGTCTGTCACCTTTCAGAGTTTCCCGACTCACTTCGTATTAATTTGTTATTTCGTATTTTGCAACATTTACTATTATTATTTGTTCACTGTATCAATGCGCTTCGCATGTCCTCTGACGGATCACAGTGTAACTTATTTTCTATTGTCTATGCAATGACGATGCCTTCTCTGGCTTACTAATTTGCTGAAGTGACCTTTGACGGCTCATTAACTCCTAAAACGCTAATTACTGGACGTGTTCAAGTCCCTCACTCGTTTGTTAGAACTTTTTTCACTGCACGAGTCTCATTTCTCCTTTTCAATCACACGATTCTCTCCTCCACACAAGACAACTTCATGTACGCGATGGTGTTCATGGGCTAATTAGTTGCTATTACATCGAGTACCAGTGGTGATTGTTTCCTGATTCTTTTCGGAAAGCCTCACATGTGCCTTATGATCACCGCACTGCTCTCACTACGAACTTGCGTTCATCACAAATTTCTGCGTGCGATCACTAACGTTTCTTTAAACCAAAAATTCTCAGTTAGTTTATCAAAAAGAACTTTCTCGAAGTTATTCACTATCTCATCAGAAAAAAATAATACTCTCCAAATTTCCGCACCGTCTCACTCAACAAAAATAAACTCTCGCAAATTTTTCACTGACTCAAATAAACTGTCGCAAATTTTTCACTGTCTGACTCAAATAAACTGTCGCCAATTTTCACTCTCTGATCGAACAACAATAAACTCTCTCAAAATTTCTCCCCATCTCATCTCACAAATAAACTGTCGCAAAATTTCTCCGTCTGACCTCACAAATAAACTGTCGGAAAATTTTTCCCCATCTCTTCCCAGTGCTTCTGTGTCCTATTTTTTATAGACAATCTCGCGTCATGTGACGTTCCCCTTCTTATCATTCCTTCCGTCTACTACAAGCCCTTGGTTCTTTTCCCCCTCTTAATTTTAATTGGAAGTTTCCGAAAAGATGTAAGTTGCATTTTCCTGTTGCTAATCACACGATTTAGCTCCCCCCGTGGTTTTCCATTGGTTGTTCCCACTCTCTCTATTTCCAAGACTCCTACATCTAGACGAAGGTCTGTCGGCCATTTTGTTATTTGTACTCTGCACTGTGCGGCATGTTTCTAAGATCCCCTCTTTTACGGTTTAATGGCTAGGCGGCGCGGTACCCTCTTCGTTAGACATCATCCCATTTTTGCTACCACTTGTTCTGAGCGTCGACCCTCCTTTTGAACCCAAATTTTTATTACTTCCTTTTGAATTTCGCCATCGTGTGTTTTTGCTGAACCCATAGCCCCAAAATTTCACATTTCAATATCTTTGCTTTGCGAGCCATGTCCCAAGAGACATGTACCGTGAGCCTTTTGGCCGTTTGTCGCAAACTTCCCCCCACGTTGCTTTGGGAAATAATATTCCCTGACATCCGCTCTTTTTTCGGTGTTCTTTTGTACTGAATTTCGACGCTCGTTTTTCTAAAGATTCAAGTTGAAACTTGTAGCCTCCGAACATGTGTTCTCGTCGCTATTTCTTTTGATTTTTTTCAAATAATGGATTTTACAACTTCTTTGTACTGAATTTCGACGCTCGTTTTTCTAAAGATTCAAGTTCAAACTTGTCTGTCTCTGAACATATGTTCTGTTCGCTATTCCTTTTGATTTTTTTCAAATAATAGATTTTATTACGTTTTTGTACTCCAAAACTTTCTACAGAGCCTGTGATGTCGCACCGCCACTACGCTTCAGACCACCCAGGTCCTTTTCTGCTAGCTCCCATGTTGACACATGCTTTTATATTAAGTATTTTGAGAACGTGTGATTGAATTATCAATCAATTCTATCCACGGTCTCAATATATTTTACGTCTCAAAATTTGTTGCCTTACTTCGTCGTTTACATAGTAAGCAAACGACCACCCCATACATGGCGGAGTGTTTCCGCAGGAAAACCTGTAAAAACAGGTCGAATGGGGTTATGTGGATATAATACGAATATTTGTTTTATATTTTAAAGTGAAATGCTCATAATTATATCGTATTATATAATAATTCAAAAATAATTTTGTGTCTTTCGGGGCGGGGAGGGAGGGGGGTCCGTTTCTGTTCATCCATTTTCATCCGTACGTATTGATGTGCTTAATAAATTAGTTCTGCAGTATTCTGCTATATATTGGGTTCGTTGATGCTAGTTTTGGTTCAACATGTTTTGTTAATCGCGCGTTCATCATAGAGTCGTTTGTCGAAGATTGTTTGGATTGTTGTTGCCAGTTGTTTACATATACTTATTTTTTTATTGGCAATTACTGTAAAATTTCTCATTATTGCTTTGTATGCCGAGAGTGGCGAACCTTCTCTTTACCTCCGGCGGCGACTCCTCATGCTACGACACTTTTGCCACGTGCTAACTTTACACGACAATCTGGCACACAACGCAGTATTTCATTCTTCCTCTTCTTCCATCCGTTTCTACAACAACAGACTTTAAGCAACCAAACCTTTTGGATATCCCTCCAAAGAAATTTTGGAAACCTTGATTATACGCACACCTAATGTCTTAAATCAAGGTTTCATTAAGACTCCTCCTTGGGCTTTGCACAAGCCGAAGATTAATTTCGATCTTCTGCATCATGACAATAAGAACACTCCAGCTGCGATATTAAGATATACTTTCACCTAATCCTCGACAAACACCGGTTCCATATCCCTGTGTTTATAGACGGGTCGAAGCAGGCTAATGTCGGCTACTCCGTGGTGTTTCCTCGTATGACCTGTGGCTACCGTCTTGGCGACTTGTGTTGCGTTTACACCGCTGAGTGTTACGCCATATTGACAGTACTGCGATCAATAAAGTGCTATCACGGATCAAATTTCCTGATTTTTTCTGATTCTTTAAGTGCCCTTCAAGCAATCCAGAATATGTTTCCTGCTGATAAGCTGATCCAGAACATCTAGGATGTGCTTTTCTCGTTCCAAAGTGATGGAAAGAACATAGTGTTTTGCTGGATTACCGGACACGTGGGAATAAGAGGAAATGAGAAAGCAGACGTTTCCGCGAAGGCGACATACCTCAAGAATCGCGTGGATTTCTTTACGATTCCAAAAAAGGATCTCCTAAATTCCATCAAGACAAGGATTCTAAGTGAATGGAACAATAAATGGTTGGCTGTTGAAGGGAATAAACTCCGACTTATCAAATCCTCTGTTAAGTCATGGAGCAGTTCCTGTAGGTCATCTAGGCGCGACGAGGTCGTGCTAACCCGCCTGCGCATAGGACATTGTCGTCTCATCGGTATCTTTTATTACTTGATGATGAACCGGTTTGTGAGGAGTGTAGCTCTTCTTTGACTGTGCGTCTCCTTCTAACTGATTTCACAAAATACACCAGAATATGGAGACAAATTGGTCTGGCTGCAGATACACCAACAATTCTCGGAAATGATACGTATGACGAAAATAAACTATTGAATTTTGTGAGTAGATCGGGGCTCCTCCCACAAGTTCTCAGGAGGGTTTAAATTTGCATTCCTTTTTCCTCTTCCCTGTCGTATTTCCTTTTATCCGTCTCTTCTATAGAGAAGAGGGAGACTCTGGATTTATGGAACTGGTGACTTTCTGCCTATCAAGTCATTTTTACTTTTCTTTATCAACTAGTAAATGAAACCCATTTCCAAATGCTCACAATTGTAAATCTGTGACAGCATATGTTACAAACGTTTCTTTGATTTCGATTATTCTGGAGTAGAAATTCCTGGCAGAAATGTGTTTTTCTTCAGAAGAAAAATCAAATTCGCAGAAATAAACGTCTCCAAATGTTGATGCGCGAGAAAAATTATTTATTATTCTCGTATAGCTTTTTTTTTTATTTCAGTTTATCGTTTGAAAATTGAGAATGTACCGTAGAAAAATTATCTAAACTGCCTTTGATACTTGGTATGTATTTATCAAACCTGGTGATCAGTTTAAAGTAGTCAGTGCCTGTAATTTCGTCAATGACGGTGTATGACGTCTTGATCAAAGATTTTTGTCAGGGAATGACAAAAAATATGTACTTTGACTAAGGACTGCGATAGATATGAGCATTACCAATCTCCAGATCGCTCGTGAAATACATAGGGGAACGGCGCGACGTCTGCACGTATTGCAGACATTTATATTCAAGTTTACTACTGCTGTTGCAAGCTGCAGAGGAATGCCATTTTCCACAGTCACAGAGCCATTGTGGAATAAGATATGGCGTGCCCGTCCCGAGCATGCGCAGTGCAAGCCCATCATATTCAAGACATTTTTCGAAACGAACGTATTAGGATATCGCTTCACTCCAATCGTATCTACGACGCAGTAAAACATGATATAAATCCATACAATAACTTTAACTTCCGTCTCAGAAAGTGTCTTGCGTTTCATTTGCTGGCTAACTTCCTCTTCCGCCTCGATACGGGATGGCACACGTTATCTCATTCCACGTTTCATCTGTCCTGCCTCCTCTGGGAACCGGAATTTCCTCGCGTGAGGTTTCTGGTTGTATTAATAAAAACTCATTTGTTTCTTTTAACTATGGAACGATAAATCGATCCATAGTTTGATCGAAGCAAAATATATCTAACATGGCCTCATCCGTAGTAGGAAAATTATATTTATTATTTTTTATCAAAAAAAGTGAAACTGTTTCACTGCAGGCCCCGAAGGTGCCCAAGGCATTATTTTTTATACCTAATGCAGATTATTAGAGGCATCGAATGGAGTGAAAAAAGCAGAGAAATAACAGATTGTTTCTAGTTTTACTTTATCGTGTAAATATATTTTCCTTTATTTTTACTAGTATTATGACTTGTTTACACGAGCTTCTTTCTCGTCACTAGTACTTGACATGGCTTCGGACATGGCTTCTACCACCCAAGGGGACTTACATCTAGTAAGTATGTGTTTGGTAAAAACGGGGCGACGAGCTGAGTCTGGCAATGCTTCCACTTACTTGAGCGAGGTTCCTTCCTTTCTCTTTTCTGACCTCCCTTGGTCACCTCTTGTTCTTTTCGATCCCGACGCTATTAGGGCTAGGGTATCTTTCATTTTCCTCTTTCCTCTTCTTTTTTTTTAATGTTTCTAGTAAAAGTCATGTGATATGTTGGAATTTGTGTTTAGAGTTGTAATGCAGGAGGGTTTTTAGTGGGTATGGCTGAGTCTTTCGGCGAGTCCCACACGCGGGGAGAGTCATGTCGGCTCTCCCTAGTGCGTAACTGCATTTTCCCTACCTGTACAAGTTTTAAGGGCTCTAATGACCTTTGATGTTGACGAGCCCTAAAGCCCCACAAAAAAAAAAAAAAAAAANTGTCCCCCCCTCATTTTTTGTAATCAATGTTTTGATGTATGTTTTTAAATATGTTTTGGTATGTTGTAATTCAGGAGGGTTTTTGGTGGGTATGGTTGAGTCATTCGGCGAGTCCCACACGCGGGGAGAGTCAGGTTGGCTCTCGTTAGTGCGTAACATCATTTTCCCTACCTGTACAAGTTTTTAGGGCTCCAATGACTTTTGATGTCGACGAGCCGTAAAGCCCCACACACAAAAAAAAGACATGGCTTCTAGGTGGACCTCGTGAGTGGTAAATGACCATTTACTCGTTGGTGATAGCGAAAGGAATTGGTAGGTATTCGAATAAACATGGCGCATCGCCGTAGCGTTGTTTCTAGATTATTCATTTTTAATCATTATTCGATCAACTTCCTTATATTTAAAGCTGTAAATAATAAAATTAAATTCAAACAATTTTTGCTCAAGACTAAAATAATGGGTCAAAGGTGTCAAGTAATGATGTATAAAATAGGAAAAAAAAATTTTTCACTGGGTCGACTATTATTATGTTGATAATTTTCTTGTTTTTAGGTTATTTTCAGTACATTATTGTTAATCAGTCCCCAAGCACAGGTATCTGAGCAATTCTCTTCGGGATTTTGAGAATTATATGCCATATATTGTTCTATTTAATAGAAAACAAATAAATAAGAAAAATGACACAAGCAAAATTATTCTGTTTTCAATAAACTTTATTGCTTGTACGAGGCCAAATTATCCATTGTAAGAGTAGATTTACAAATTTGAATGACAACTTGTGAACCCAATTGCTAATTAGTAAGTATTAATTAGCATGTAGTTCAGCGCTCGCCAGACTTTCTGCGTTGTGTATTTAACATGTTCTGTCCAATTTGAGTCACGAGAAATTATAACACGTAAGTATTTACAGTATGAAACTTCTGGAATAATCTGATGATTTAATGAATGGTTCATAGCAGGTTTTGTTTTTGATCTGAAAAAACAAAGATTTACTCTTTAGAGGGTTTATTTTCATTTTATTAGGGTTTTCATTTTATTGTTCACAATATGTTTCATAACATTTTTGTGATAACTTTTCAATACTTTAACACTATTACTTATTATTTCATTAATATTTTAAGAATACGAAAAAGTATCTTGCTCTTTTTGCAAATCAATCCTTTAATTTAAGGAACCTGTTCTAGGGTAGCATACTTGTGTACAAGCTTAGTACGGATGCGAATATTCCCAGAAAGGTCTTTTGTGACCTGGAAAACAATACATACACTCTTGCGAAAAGAGGATTTTTGTTTTTGAAGCTTATACTCATTATGGACAATGCCGAAATAAGTATCCGCTTAAGTTAATCAAAGTTTCCGTTAAAAAACTGATTATATTACATCTGCAGTCAGGAGGTTGTATCGCGATACCGAATATTTTTTTATCGTCGGAAATGGAGTTGAATTTTTGTTTCATCTACACTATCTTATTCATACGTGTTACAGCTTATTACTGTGTATTTACTTTCTTAAATAGTTGTATTTCTTTGGGAGATCGTATACGCATGTTAACAATGTTGGGATGAGAATTTAAAGAACTCTTAAATTCATTGAATCTTGTATCGCGTCGCAATATTCCATGTTGGTCGGCGCATTCGAAACCTGATATTACGAAAGCGACCGTGTTTCATTCTAATTGTACTACATTTCGTCTGAACCCAAGCACAGATTGCTTCTGTCGTTTCTATTCCCCTTAACACGATTCCAGCAATCGGTCTTCGCTACAGAGTCCATACAAGTATCAGTTAACAAAGCAGTAAAAGCATTCCGCCCTCAATTCATTCAAAGGTTTCCTTTCGTTTTAGTTTTGACTAATGGCATTTATTTGTATCAAAGAATAAATTTAAACAATTAATACACATCAGGAAAACTGTTAGAAAATATAAAAAGGAATGGAAATTTTACATAGTTGAGGTAAATTATTTTCAAATTATTGAGCTTGTCAATTAACTACATCCAACGGAGAGCAATGATTAACTCACTAAATACCATATGGTGATAAAAGTTTAAATAATTGAATGAAGCTTACTTTGCGTCCAGTATGTAGCTTCGTTGCATTGACTATCGTGGAATTTCCACGCACGTCACCAGTTTGTATGATGTTTCAAATCATAAAAAGAAGAATTGGGATACTGTTGTGGGATGCCCGTGTCCGCGAACCGTTGAACCCTCGTATTTTCCTGAATGTTCTGTGTGGGATAGCATGGCTTTGTATCCCTTTCGTCTTCTGCTCAGCACCCGCTGTTTCCGAGCGAATCCCGATGATCTACATTCAGCAGTGGCTGTCTCGATAAACCACATCCCTGTGAGTGTTCATCCGTAACGCGGTCGCGTAAATACTGTTTCCCCTCGATAGTGAAGCGAATACGCCAGCTGTGTATTTATCCGCCTCGACTGTTTAGTCCCTCGCGGATCGCTCTTCCCTCGTCGAACTCGCATTGTCTTGTATATAATCGAAGTGATTTCGATGCATTCTCACTCATTGTTGAATTTATCTCTAAAATATTTGTATTTTGAAAGGTCATCGTGTTTCATCACGTCATTCTTAACTATCTTAATTTGGCACGCATTTTTTTCTACCTCCCTGACTGACTCGACGACTGACTGTCTGTGACTGACCGACCGATTTAATGACTGACCCCTTCAGTCATTCTTTAATGCGGAGCAAAATCTACTGAAGATTGTAACGTAAACTTTGAGCAGGTGTTGTTTTTGTATTGTGTACATTCACTAAGGAAATATTTTTCAGTATTCTAATTAAAATAATATAAATAAGAGAAGAAAAAATATTTTTTCCAATTCTTGCAATTTTTACTGTATTTTACGAACTAATTATGATATCACCTATATATTTGTAAGCAAATATCGTTAACTTCAATATCTAGTAACTGTTTATTGATTTTTCGATATTATATTTTTTAATGGGTGCAAAGTGATAGTTTCTAGTTTTAACTGTTATAAGCTGGCTTCTTTCTCCAGTTATTTTTCAAGAGATAATTTCAAAAAAAAAAAAAAGTTGTTATACATTTCATTACGCTGAAGTAGAAAGTCCAACAAACCTATTGATCAGAAACGTCTTGCATGTAATAAGCGAGATATTTTTCTCTTTGGCACATGACATTTTATTTTAGATTCATCTTCATGTCTCAAAATTCTGTTGTTCTATAGTGAAGACCCAAAGATAATGAAGCGGGTGTGTACAATCAACTCGCGCTGCTTTATTTCCTTGTGATGCGGGATTACAATGCATTTCACACCTCGTTTTACCATCGCGATAGTCGCGCTCAATTTCACCATGGGTTTGATACGAGTGAACAAAATTCCACTGAGTCTGGAGCTCTCTGTCCCAGTAGCTCCATCCCCGTTAGGGACGCGTGGATCCGTATAGCGTCGGTAAAGCTGGTGACGGGTAGCGTCGTGTCGCTTCGCAGACCCCGGAGGCACACCATGGTGACGGCGGTGGTGGTAGTAGGACAGTATGCCGCAGAGTGCACCCTCTCTGTCCCGCTTTCTCGCCCGTCTACTCCCCCCATTCGAAGGGCCCCCTTGGTCCCCACTACTCTACCGCTGCACGCTTTTGTGGCGCTCCTTCCGCAGTTAAAGGGGACCCCTCGCAACGAGCGGCTTCGTTCCCTGTGGTTTCATGTGCAAGGAACAAAATCTTGACTTACTTATTCCACTTTTTCATTACTGGTTAGGGGCGCAAATAACCAGTATTCATTGTCGATCTACATTGACTCATGAACTCCCAACAGATGCGGGCTTGACGTAAACCAATTCCTATTCTTATCTCTGTACCTTATATCTCTTATATATTCGTAACTCCTTCTTCCTTTATTACTTTTGTCTTGTCCCATCGTGTTTGCCAGCCCACTATTCCCTCGTTAATTCTTTCCTTCTATTCATCCCTTCTAACACCTTACCATTTACATATATTTTCCCCTTCTTATTTAATACTCTTTTATCTGCTTATATGCCAATCCTGTTACGAACCGCCAGTCCTGCCACGACTTCCAGAGCGTCTGTGGACACTGAGCTATAGCAACCACTCATTTTTCATAAAGTTAGATTTAAATAAATCTAAAAAAAAAATGGATTGACTCCTTAAACACGCTCAATGCACATGTATAGATAACTGTGAGATTTCGGATATAAATAGGAATCATTATTTAAATTATTAAGTTTTAAAGTTAATGAAAAATGGGAAATAAAAACCCACAAAAGAAACTCATTTATCTGAAGAAACAGTTTCGGCTAACGCCTTCATCATTATTTACGTGACTTTTTAACTAGTGGAATATAGTGGTGTCGTTTAATTTTCAAGATTTCCGTAACATTTATTTAAATATGTTAATTTTTTTGTTCACGATTTTGCACATATTGTTGAAAGCGATGATGAAGCAAACGTGTTCATTGATATATTGAAATATATGGGTTTTTTTGTCGAATAGTAACTATTTAATAACGCAACGTTTCGTCTATATACAGTGAAGCTCATGTAAAGTGAAATGAACTTCTCCGCTTCTCTGGAAGAAGTTGGCGTTTGTGGAGTCTTCCACGCGTTTTTTTAAATCAAGAACTTAGTGCAAAATTTAATGATATAATCTGTATATTTTTATGTACACACTTACTACGTATGGTTTCTTTGCTATGTTGAGTATTGGAATATGAAGCTGCTTTTGAGTCATTGCATTTTGAATTTGTTGTTCAAGAGCATGCAGGAGAGGTATTATAAAATATCTTATGCTTGTTTTCTTATATCGTATAAACAAATTACGGATTTAGAGTTTCATTTCATGACTTTCATTAATAATACATTGAAACTCATTTGATCTGGTATTACCCGTTTTTCAATTCCTTTTTGGGGTGAAGTAGGGTACAGTGGGGTTGAAAGAACCGCAAGTAATAATAAACTATTCCTATCTTCCAAACTTGTGCTTTAAACCAGTGTGTTAAGGGAAGACGGGAAGGAACGTATGACACCTCCCAAAGTCAGTTTTCAAGTGTCGGCGGGACTATGCCTGTACACGACAACAAGAATACGCGGAAGTAATAAGTTCCATATCATTGCTTTTTAGTCTCACAATTCTGTTTGTAGAATTACGAAGCTTAACTTGTCTCTATGTATGGTATTAGTGATATTAAATATCGCGTAGCGTCAATGCTTTTTTAAAGTACCATTTTAATATTCCTGAATAACTTGATACATAAACTGTCTTACCAATGGGATTAAAAGGATCAAAATGCATGGGACAAAAAGGACCGTGGTCCTGTGGATCTTGTATCACAGTACGCCGAAAGCTGTGACGTAGTTTTATGCTTGGTTACCAGGTTTATTCGCGCACCCATGAATCATTGTCCTTTGATGTTCTGTTGTAAATATTATTTTTTAAATATGTAATGTTAATTTGTTCTGTTCCAGACTTTCCGGCATGGCTTCCCATTCCAGCCCACGGCGCTGGCCTTCGACCCCATTCAACACTTGCTGGCTGTCGGCACCAAGTCGGGCTCCCTCAGAATGTATCCTTTTCATTTCGCGTCAAATCTGCAGACAGCCTTCGCTGCGCCAGCCTTACGCTCGTGATTAGGGTGAGTGTATTTATATGGCGTACGTTCGAGTGGTGATAGATTGTCGACAGCGCTTTCCAGTCGTCGGTCGAAAGCAATCAGTCAATCGATAAATAATCAAAATTCCAAATCTCATGAAAAATGTAGTTTTCTCTGTAAATTTTATTAATATAGTTTGTCGTAGCATCTGCTGTACAGTATTTTTTGTAACAAATTACTGCATTTTTATATTTGTACACCATTTAGCTTCGCATATCATTTAAAATGCTTTGTTTAATGAAGTGCTTTCAAACGTCTGGTAATTTGACATAATTTAACATAGTTGTCTACTCATCACCTTTTCTAAGTATTTTTGTATTTTCTTACTGGCGTTTGATTGTATTTAGATTGCTTACGTGTATTCGCTAAAAATCAAATATTCATGAGCTACCCTTCGAAATATCCCCTCTTGACCCATGTTTTTACTTATTATCTAGCACGTTGGTTATTGGTGACAATGAAAATAAAGAGACAGGTGAACTTACGGAATAGATTTGTAGATGCGTATTGTGAAAGACATAACACAATAAGCGTGAACTGTCGATATCACGAATCTATACTGATAGTGACGGTTTTGACTAGAATACTAGAATAAAACTACGAAAGGGAGAGTGAAATTGACCGAGATTAATACTAAGTAAATGATGGAATTCATGGCACCGAGAATTTAGTCGTTTAGTAAGAATTGTAAAATCTATTGCTTATTTGAATTTTTATTTTCCAATGACAGGACCCAAAATTCATTTTGTCTTTGATTCTCTGAAGTATAGTTTCTGGGCTCTGATGTTAGAGAACGGTCGAAACATATCTCATGGAAGAGAAGGTTACTTAGTTAACTTCCATTATTGTTGAAAAAGTATCCAATCGATTATTAATTTATGATTCTTAGTGAATAAGACCCCCGAACGTCTACATTTGCCAATCCATCTCTACGTTGTGGCAACCAACCACAGAGTTTTCTCTCTGGATTTTCGAAATTTTCAATTTTATTGGGCTACGAAGTAAACCAATTCTTATTAGAATTGAGTAGTGTTGTAGCTGAAATGAAATAAAACCCAATGTTCATTAGTCTAGTCCCATAACGTTTGAACTTCGCGGTATAACAGCTATGGGAACTGTTGATGTATGAGTATTTAGTTTTATCCCCGGTTTTGTGTAATGCGTATTTATTTAATACCAACTTAAGGCATTAGTAAGAAAGTTAACGCATGACATAAACTGACATACTGATTTGACAAGCTATATTCACTTCGTACTCTTGTATTAATATTCATTCTACCTGAAGAAACTAATGTATTCTATTACATAAAATTTGGTCAGCATGTTAAATATTTGTAACACGTACTTGTTAAAACATGGTTTTATTCATTTGTTTGTTCAAAGGTCGAATACTTTCGATGATCATAAAAACACATCGTTGCTCGAGTATATATCCCAACAAAAAGTATGCTTCGTTGCGGTTTCAAAAAGGCCAGAAAGCGTTGTGTTGAGCGAAAGTTGTCCAAAAAGCTGAATAGACCTCTATTCTTTTATGGTCTTACCCATTATTATCTCAGAAACGTCTCTCACTGCAATCAAGCCCTACTTTCTTCCTATTTCAAAAACCATGCGCGTCACCTGTGTTATCTCAACTATTCTTCCTTCCTTAGGTATCTTTTCTTCCATTCGTTCCTAGTTCCCCGCTTCTTGTTCCTTCCGACTGCACGAGTAGTTCCTCGCTTCTTGACCAATTTATGGTTTGGTTTATGGTTCTCCCTTTCTTCTGAGACTTCACTCCATGTACGATTTACGCATGGTCACTTGCTTTTCAAATCATCTTGAACGATCAACGTAGTACTGATACATCATAGTCTGCATTACCAACTAATGCAAATAACTGTGTTTTTCTGAATATCATGAATCTTTTTTTGGTATCATAAGGTTTTCGTCAAAATTGGTCGTTTCTTGTAAGGCTTGGAGCTGGAGATTTTAATTGTTTGTTTCACAGATAATTTACTTACCTTGAAGATAATAAATACCAAAAGTTCGTAATGCTTTTCTGATCCCTCCATGTGTTTTTAATTCTTACTTCAAGACGTTTTTACTGTCATTTAAAGTAATGATTTTTAAGAAGTCATTTAAAGTAATGATTTTTTACTAGTAGGAACTTTTGTATTTCCCAGAAATTTCTTGGGTCTCCTCAGTTTGATAAATCAGTCAAAAGTTCTTCAAGGCGTTTTAATGCTGAATACGTGCTATGATTCAGGGTATTTGTTATACTCGTACTAATGATGAATTTACTTTATTTGATTTTAAATAGTTTTTTTTAATGCCTCGTTTGATCAACATCTCTAAACGTTCATGAGGAGTTATTTTGCGTAATTTACTGATGTCCAAAGGCTTTAGTCGATATCTTAATGTTGTTGTCAAAGAGATATGGAAGACATTAAAAATTGAAAAATCGGAAATTCGCTTACGTAAATCCATTGTACTATACGTCAGTTTTAATGTGTCTGTTACAGATCAGTTGATGCAATCTGGTTGATAAAGGAGAAGCTCTCTGTTATTTTTACGCGACATTAAATGAAGAGTAATTACCACATATTATTAACTAAATTGATATATACACACTGTGCGTTTTCAGATTCTCTTGGGTCTCACTGTTCTTCGTATAATCAATTTAAACGAAGTACGTTTATTGATTTTGAACTAAACATGTAGAGCCTTTTTACTTTCATTTCACGATCCGCAAACGATTTCCTAGAGAATGTATTCGTGAGGACTTCGGGTCGAGAGTAATTTTCCGTGATTTAGAAGAAAGTTGCCTCGGAATCGCTGCTTTAGCTCATGCGAGAAAAATTACTTCTTAGAAATGTGAAGCCCGAAACTCTTTGTGGAACCGTATTCACCCAAACTTTTTGTAGAACACGAGAATTACTCGGAGTTCCTTTTTTATCACATTCTTTATGATTTAACTTTTTATGCTATTTGGAGAATTTCCTAAGGAAAATATAACTTCACACAAAAAAGATTATGCTGTTAGAAATATATCACGTGGCTTCTTTTGCTATAGAAATAAGTGATGCTTCGTTGTGATATTATTTTGTTGAGGACTAATTGATTTTAATAATAATCATAGTCCAGTTCCCATGACTTAACTCATGTCATATTACGAGATTTGTGCGTAGATACTCCTTCCTTAATCGCCCAAGATATCTACTGAAACTGTCATATTCAGTAGACAGTTATCTTTTCGACGTTCAGTTTTCTTTTGTGATTCAAGTTCTCTATTGCCAACACTATGCCTCGATCTACTCATTAAATTATATTTTCTGTTCTAAATATTTGAAATGACTTAGATAAATGATGAATACACAAAGTGTCCTTAAATAATCTGAGGTTAAAAAAAGTATCTTATTGGCGAAGATACCTGTTATATTATTAATGAGAGAATACGTGTAACTTAGAAATAACGTTTGAAGCATTTCCATTGCTACGCGCTTACAAATCTATTTTTTTAAACTTATCTAGAACTTCAAATTCATATATTATTTCTAAAGCAACAAGAAAATATCCTTCACGCTAATTGGTAACCAAAAGTCATAATTATTTTTCATGTTTTCCTTTTCGATTATAATGAAAATTGTAAGTAACACTCTTCACGCCAGACCAAATGAAAAATATAATTTTTTGGGGACACAAAAACATATCAAATTAAAGGAACAAATCTAAGCTGATGTCATGAAGCACGGATAAATGAAGGTTGGTCCCAAACATTTATTTAGTCGGTCGTTGGATGTCAATTCGCTTTCGACTCAATTCCATGTTGGGTTGTTCAATTTAAAAAGTTGAAAACAAGAGGATCGTAACTATTGTATATTAATTTTGTGTTAACTAAATATGTAGATTTTACCGAATATCTTGTTCAAATTATAAAATCATTTCAATTTCTAAATGTCTTCAAGACATTTTTTAACGAATTCGTTTCGACCTTTAGTAGTTGGAACCAGCTGGACTATTTTTTGAGGTTAGACCACACAACTAATATTTAACTTGTTTCACATTGCCAATGTTTTGCAAATTTATTTGCTCCTTCAGTGGTGACACTTATATAGGTCATTTTCACAATGTAGTATGCACAATGTATTATTTATAGATCATATTCGTTTTTTAGTATTTTTTTATTTTTCCAAACTGTACTCTGTTATTCATTTTTTTCAACCCTGATGAGGAACTAATATAGTGCGAAACGTTGATACACATACAAATATTATTTCATCAGATTTCATTTCAGTAACATTTTTCCTGATATGAATGTTTTGAAGGTCAAGAAAAAACGATTTATGTACATGTTCCGTTTTTAGTTATGAAATCGTTCTAGAATTGCGATGAAATATAAACCAAGGATACAATTAATTAGAATTCGTGAGTTTATTAATAATAGCGAGGTGAGAAATATCTCAGCCTGCGATTTGTATGTTTTCAATGCGGTTCAGAACATCTTCAGAAGGACGGCAGTTGGTCTTTATATTTTTGTTCGGAACTCATCACTGCACTTGTCTTCTAATTAAGTGTGTATGTTTAAGAATTTTTTCCCTTTTCTTCTCGATGCTTACAATACTCTTGGCATAATGATGTTTCTGTCTCAACCCGAAAAATTATGCAATGACTTTCTTAGTAGAAACCTAAATCAGTTAATATAACCTAAAATTCAAGGAGAAAGATATATCCGTGCGTGATCCTCGCCATAGGAGAAGCAACCACTTGATGTTCTTCGCTTTGATTGTAGTAACTACACCAATTGCTGACTTGCGTATTTTCTGCTCCAACGTCAAGCCATTCATTAACGTTGGTATTTTAAAAAAATGTTTTAATTATTGTTCTTTGAGGATTCCTTCGTACACCTTTTATCTAAGAGAAAAGTTTCACAAGTTGTACTCATTTTCTAAAATCATTTTTTAGTTCCTGAACTCAATGATTAATGCTATGTATCTGTTGAGAAAATATGTTGGTGATAACGAATTTCACATTAGGGAGACTGTGTAATTTCTTATATTTTTACTATACCGTACTGACGTCTCTGTTTAATGATATCGCTTCCGTCCCACTGTAATTTCTTGAGGGAGTCTGGAAGGATAAAAGCCGATTTTGCGCACCGTCTTAGTTCTCTTTACCACTTGCCCTCCACCTAAGCAGCGCGTTCCTCCAGATCGGAGTGGAGCAGACTCGTACGTAAGCTGTAGTAATTATGGAAGAATAGTTAAATTTGTTTTACGGCCTTTGTTGGGCAAACAATAAGTTGATTTAATTACTTTATTTATTTTGAACTAAATTCAAAATATACATTCAAATATTATTTTCTTTTATAGTAAACTTGTATAATTTATTTAACTATTCTAGATCAAGGAGCGTGGGAATAACGATAAAGGAAGCAGATTGTTTTACCAGTTGGTGCATAAGGTGTGGCAGCGTTATATAATTTTTTTGTGCTGGGGAGTAAATAACAAATATGTAAATTGTTTATATTGAATGTTTCGTATTGTCTCTATTTTTGTTGCATCTTTTCCATTTTATGTCCTACGTAGTTGGTATTTTAGCTTGATGACAAATATTCTGTCAAAAGAGCTATCTCTTAAGTACGAGCATTATGAATTGAAAGATTCAATTTATATACAATCACTGGGTTCACGGTAAAACTTTCGTGAACTAAAAATTGTTGGAAGCTTTAAAACAAACTTTAAAAATTTAAATTTTTAATTTTTAAATGACAACGTGAAATGACACTTTGGGTGACACCATAGCGTCAGTTGGAGTGAAAATGAATTTGTCAACGAAATTCTAAAATATTCTCGAACCTAAAGCGGACATATCAATTGTTCCATAATTTTTAGTTTTCTAAACTTATTTGGAACGTGAATGTGATCTATTGGCATTGTTTTTTGACATAATTAACGATGTAATTTTGTTCCTTATATTGTAATAACGAGAGCGAGAAAACACTAGATCCCCGGTTGGATACCGACAACACAATAGCTGGAGAAGTTGACCGTACACACCTTACAGGAAAACATCCCGAGAATTCGCCGCGACGATGGGAGGGTCGTGCGGACAGTCAGGGAACCCTAAGAGGTCAATAATGGACCAACTACAGTGTATAATTGGGAGAGGTCGCAAGATCGTGCAGGGCGAGAGCGCGTAAGGGCAACTGCTTCGAGAGGAGAGAGAGGGTCCTGAGAATGGAGGGTGCTCACACGAGGACCGAGGGTGCGCAGGGTCAAGGACGACGACGCACCGGTGAGAAGGGGAAACCCCGGAGGGTCGATGGTGGACGCGGAGGCACGCGCCAGTCAACAACGGAGCGTCACGCATCCTTCTTTCTTCGTGATCCTATCTGTGGGAAAGTCGTACAGAAAAGATGCTGCCAAAGCGCCGTTACGCATTATCATGACATATGCGAAACGTAGTTTTCATTATATGCTCCATCACCATCAAGAAACCATGTCGGATATTGTTAAACACGAGACCTATTAACCGCAGTCCATTTGAAAGGTAATGGCATTTTTCATAGGACTTCAAGGAAACTCAATTCTTTGTCAGAATATCGGGACTCGACTGAGCTCTATTCCATCGATTTCGAAACCACGAATCAGGACAAAAATACTTCACAGTCAAATTTGAATGTTTCCAGTTCCATGCTCTAATGTTCATTCTAAACCTGCCTTAACTATTTGCAGATATTTTTATTGAAAAATAAAACCTATATCACATTTGAATTTCATACATGATCTCCGAAAATACTTGATGTATATCATCAAGAAAAATTTATTGCTAAACCTTCCCAAAATTAGGGATACGGTTAGGGAAAAGGAGCGATTTGAACATGTTCACCATTATAAATTTATATTAACATAATATGTAAAAATGCAATATGAATCTTGATATATCATTCTGGGAAAATTATACCCAGAAAGAATGGTGATAACTTTTGGTGTGTTGGGTAAAATTTACCAAGATGTTAATGTTAAGTGCTAAGTTACTCAAATTCCTGTAGAGTTTTTATGTTAGTCTATACGTATCTCGCAAGTTTTGTAGCTTACATTTCTTTAATCATTATGAATATTTGCCAGGTATCAATCCTACCATCTGAGAAAATTTGATTTCAGCTTAGTGTTGTTCGGTGAAGAAACTTGAGATAATAGCTCCAACTGAAGTACATTTATCTTTTCTCTCACTGACCGGCGTTCCGTAATCAAAAGATCTGTGGATCGAATTGTACAATGGTCAATGTTTTTTTAAAAATTTATTTTTGGGAACATGTCGGAGGGTTTTCCCTCTAACCTTCGGAATTAAAAAAAAAGAACTCTGGGTATTCTTATTGCCAAGATTTTGGTTCATCCGAACTGTACTCCTATCCCATTTAACTACTCCCATAGGCCGAATATTCAATTTAAGGATTCGTGCTGTGACCTCAGTATTGTTTATTTCCAATAATTATCAATTTAAGCTCGAAATATTTTTGATTATTGTAAATGTAATTAATAATCTGCAATGAACAACTTAATTTATTGATAGCAAGTAACTAGAAATAAAATATTAACCATATCGTATGTCATGGACCAAATAAGTTCCCACCCATTCTGAATATTACGATTGTTTTATGCAAATCAACGAGTTGTCTATCCATACTACCTGAGAGAGTAAATTATGTTCCACCGACACCGTAATGAACAATATTTATTTAATACAAGCTGTTTTTCCCGGCTTCGTTCGGGTCATAAGTGAGAATAATAAAAAAGCATTAATACAAATCTACACAAACACTTACTTCACTTAAAAAATATAAGTATATTGAGTGTAATTATTCTTGTATTATACAAACAATTTTAATTACTGTTTTTAAACGAATTATTTTTAAAACGACATCAAAACAAATTCAAGTGAGAGTGCTGGGGAGAACAAAATAGCTTCCTTCTATGTTGAAAAAAGTTTAATAGATCATACAAATATAGATAAAATAATAGTTCATTTAAAAAAGTTATAGAAAGATGATGTTAATTTGTTTGCATAATTAGGATTATACGTTATACACCTGCGTATATAGAAAAGAAGCTACTTTATTATGAGAGTAGTTAAATATTTGTATAATTTGTTCAATAATGTATCAAGTTCTTACCGAATCTTTATTTTAAATTGAATGATTGTTCTTCATATGGGGTAAACTCGAAGTCTGTAATTCTTTTAGTCTTCAAAACCGTAGGTAACAAATACATAATAAAATCGTATTTAACAGTAATAAAATACACGATCCTAATTATAAAGACACGTCATATATTTCACCAATTAGTTATTACGTTTCTATTGTGAGTCATAATCAGGTAAAATTTACATAATATTAAATAACATGTACCTTCAGTCTCTTTCAATAGTAAACTGTAAATTTGAATGATAATCATTAAATACATTTAATAATTCAGAGTGTTTTTATTTAGGGGTATTAGGGGAAAATCTTATTTATATATTTTATTAGTATGATTAATCCGTCGATTTCTGGAGAACAGTTCTTGTTGACTCACGTGACGCTCGTTCGAGATGTACACCTGCAGGCGTGTGCTTTCGCCCTTTGGCGGCAAGTGAGCCATTGCCGAGGGGAGGTGGTGACGACGTGGGGGCGAGTGAAGAGGTTACCAACGACCGGTCGTCGCTCCGCAATAGCGAGGCGCAGTGGGCTCTGGGGCGGGGATACGAGCGGGGACGGTCAGCTGTGACCGGGTCGACGCTGTTGCAGCACCCGTCCTTGCGCTCGCGTAGGCTCTGTCTCGTCGCATGGCACAGTGGTTGCGAAACTGGACCGGCCTGGTTTTGAACTGCGGAAAAAAATCGAAGGGATTGAACTTGCGAAGCTACTCGTTTATGTTATATGATATCTTCATTAATAAGACTATCCGTTCATGATTATTTAATTATAGTATTTTGAATGTCGAATTGAATCCCTCTAGTCATCTCCACTCTGGGTTTTTTCTACCCTTTTTATTTCTTTGGTTCTTTTAGTTGGATTGAAAAGCTCCGAATATTATCTTTTACCGCACATGCAATCGTGCGATGCAAAATGTAAATTGCTTTTGGTTTACTTTATTTGTACGCTCTATTATAGCCTAGTGATATTTTATTAAGCGGTAAATTTACTTTATTTGTTATGTATATATATATAT
>NNCF01128428.1:441477-504582 GCA_002313205.1 Laupala kohalensis
TATATATATATATATATATATATATATAATTATTATACACATAACTAGTGAAGAATTAATAATGGAAAAAGTAATTGCCTGGATGGATGTTGAGAATTTTCTCTTTATTTTTATTGAATATTTCTGAGACTAAGAGATGACATTCATATCAATCAGATTCACGACTACCACTTCAAAATATTAGTATTTGAAAAGTACACGATCTTTTTTTTCCCTTCATTGTGCTAACATATTTCGGACTTCCATAAATCGGGTCTACCTTCATTTGGCGTATCAAACTACAAAAGTTAAAGGGAAAACGGAACTTTGAATATGATTTTTTTCGACTCTATTTAGATGATAACGCTGGTCACTGAAATGTTTAATCCCACTTCAGTAAAGATGAAATGTATTAATTTGTATAATGAAATCGTGAAATTAAATTTATTATTTTTGGTGCACTAAAATGGACGCAGATTCGGTATTTAATTTATTCGTGAGAAGTAGTAATCTAGATCACAATAGCTAATATTATCAACATAAGGTGAGTGTGAGCTGATTGTGGGTAGGGAACCCGGCAAAACCGTCTGCTTATTACGTGGTATGCTTGGGAAGGTGGACCAGGATGATCTTCCAAACCGAACTTTTCAATTCTAGTTGAAGACAGGTATTAATAAATATGCTGTAATTATTGTACACAATTCATTTTGCTTGTGGATAATTATATTTTCCTATTGAGGAAGCTATAATTTTTTTTCATTCCATTGCATTTCACGATAAATACATTTTATGTTTGGTATGTTTGTATATTTTTACATTATAGACAAATATTGCTGAGTGATTATATGTAAATACTTTACCAGAGCGCAGTCGGAAAAACCCGCTGGTGTGTTTTGATGTGTGAATTTCCCTCCCTTTGTTGTTATTAAATTACGCGCGTACTGATACCATTTTCTAACTACTGTACGCTGCACCGGCGCGCTGGGGACGGCGACGGCGGGCGCGTTGGTCGATATGCGCGCGTGCTGTCGGCGGCATCCCGCCCCGTCGTCGTTCGCTCCCCTCCCCGTCCTCCCTTCACCCGACCATGGCCCACCGCAGCTCGTGTCCCCGCCCTCGCCCGTTCTGCTTTCTCTTGTGCAGCGATTCGTTGTGTTCCCTCTCCCCTCGGGCATCGTCACTCTGTGTCAGCACCGGTCATATCTCTGCTCGCACATACGTATCCTGCTGCATGTAGTTTTTGTGTTCTTGGTGGGTTTAATATTCCACATTCTTAAATACATTTTTTTTTTCAATTTTAAGTATACAACTGTATTTAGTGAATTCTGTTCTGTGGCTAAAAGCACGCGACATTTTATTGAAAATGAATTCTTGATACATTTAGTTGATAGTCATTCAGATGATACAAGTTAGATATGTCTTGTATTTTATCACACCATTGCTGAAGTACCTACAAAATAAAAACAATTTCAAAAAGTTTTTCCTGCATGCTCGTGTTGTGTCTTCTTATTCAAGTAAGTTTAGTTTTATGTGTACTCAACCTTGGCACGGTTGCGTACATTAATTCTGTAGCCCTATCGTGGCCCGGTATTTTGGAGGTGGATTTTTTTATACAGACTCTCTCTAACCTCTTGCCAAGGGGCAGCATCTATTGAAAAAATAAGTGTGGAATTTAGTTATTATAATAGTTATGAGTTATAAACGCTATTTTCGATTAAACTGTAGTTCATAATTATACTTACTTATGAAATAACTTAAATATTATAAATTAAATTCAAATTTGTTGGTATTCTGTTAGTATTATAACACCTAGTGAACTATTTTTGTTCTTATCTTACGAGTTTGCTGAAATGTTAAATCCGCCTCTGCCTTAGGACCCTTGATCGAAATTGCTGGTATGGTACATTGCTTGCTTTCGGACAGTTCATCAGTTTATTGTACTCAGCGTGGTCGTATTCAGTTCGTAACTACTTTTTGAAAATAAATGTATTAAATTTATTATGATTGAAAACAAATATTTGTCTGTCTCTTATGATACATTTTGACTTCTCTTGCTTTTGTAAATACTATCTTTCATCTTCATATCTCTGCTTGAGATGAGGTATTTCCGATGAATGAACAATAAAGGTGTTGGCACACTCCTATTTTAGAGTGACAGGAATAGCGTAAACGACGTTTCTTCCCTATACAAGCTGTTTCGCTTCCCGCTCGTCAACCACTTCCGACCTCCGTCGGTTCCATTCGACCCCCTAGGTCTTCCGAGCCATGGGTGACTCCGAGCTTTTAGAGCGGAAGACGTAAAAAGTTGCGGAATCGCCTTTCTTTCCCTCGTGGGTTATTGCCTCTGTTTACTCGAGGGTTATTCGTCGGCTTGTAGAAACCCTGTGATGTTCTAGTGCCCAAGTGCCACCCAAGCTCTAGCTCTGTTACGTGCCTCCAGTTACGTTCGAAAGGTCGTTCTTCTTTCACCTCGTTTTCGCTCCACTGTTCATCCCCGCTCTGAAATGGTGGCTGGTTACAAATTATACAACCCTGTGTATATCTATATCTCTCCATGTTATGTGTAAAGCATAGCTTTCCAATAAAAATAAAATTGTGTCCTTTTATGTTAATGAAGTTTCTTTGAAGTACCTTATATTTATTTTTTAATATATGCAACTTGCTGCATTTTAATATATGCGACATATTCCCCGAGGAATCGCGTGTGATGTACGACCGTTCCTTCGCCTGAAAAGGAATTTACGAGGAAATAGTGTTTTATGGTACCGTCCGTTGTAATATGAAGCTCTTTAATATTTCGATGTACCCTTCACAGCCAACGAACGATGCAGCCAAATATGAATCTTGGTGACATTGCCCATAAAATCGTTGCCACACTTTCTTATTTTGTAATGGATCAAGCAGGGTTCTCGCGACGTTGATCACATGAAATTGAAGATAGTGAAAGGAAAGAAAAGGCTTGAACCTTCTTATCCCGAATGTCAAAATGCGTGGTTAATTTAAAAAAAATAGTTTATTGTCCTCCACTTGATCATACGCAGTTTGTAACTGTTTTTTGACAATAAAGTTTATTATTTATTGTTATCAGAACCCTTACGTTTGTTGTAATGCAATGATAATCGTGTTTTTTTTGTTACTCTATTGTACTCTAGAAAATTCATTCTTGCTTATTGATTTCTTAAATTTCGGACGACTGCCAAATATCTTTATTGATAAAACTGTTTTCAGGGATCACGAATTTACTCTTATCGTCAGCTGGTACTCCTTCCTGTCGTTTTTTTTTAAATATTGAGTTCGATCAGATAACTTCTTAGGATTATAAAACGTAGTTATGATTGTGATCAATAAAATTCACTGATAAAATAATTTAAAAATATATCTCGTATCAGTGGATAACGAGTTATTTTATTTTACGTTACGAGTAAGTGTGTTATGTAAGAGTAAAGTATAAGAGATTTTAAATGTAAGTATGGAATGTAAGTATTTGAGGATCCGATGCATCTCCCAGTCATGCGAGTGAAGTTCCACAACTCCGAAGTGTCCGACAATTTTCATTGTTTTTCCTCCCTTATATTTCATCAATATTGTCTTTGCACTGCACATACAACAATCCAGAAGAGGATCTCATCCAATTCAGATCATTTTATCAATAATGTATCTTGATTTCCGTGTTACAGACTCCGTTGAATTCACTTTTATTAGTATGGGTAGATTTTATCCCTTTCGTCTACCTATATTGTTGCTCTGATATCTAATTTTAGTGCCGTTCCTGCATGAAGGCGCGATGCTCTAAGAAGAAACGTGTTTTATGGAACGAAACTCATTTACATACATTGGAACATGCACATACAGTTTCATGCAACGCATATTTCATGAAACGCGCAAAAATTGTTACATGAAAAGCTACAATTCTATTGGATTTTAATGAGAAATGACGAGTTGAAATGAAGCTAGAAATCAGCTCAAATAAAGCCAGATAAAGTGGTGGAGAAGTATCTGTGAAAGCAACAGTAGATATTGAAGGGTGAATTACTTTGACTAAATTAATGGTCGCCAATCGCAGAATATTTGTGTTGTTCCTAGAGAGATCTTATTTTACAATTTTTATTATTTTATAACAAAATAATTTTATCAAATACAGGGATTCACCGGTGTCCCCGTTCCTATGAAACGCGTTTCATCGGTGTGCATTGCGCGTAAGCAGACGACAGCGAAGAAGGAGATAGGAGATTGTTGATCCCTCTACTCCCGCCCCCAACCGATGCTGAGCAGACACGTCACCGAATGCGATACATCCGCACAGAGCGAGTCGTAAAACCCAAGTAATCGTATCGCAACCGCATAGTATATCTGGGAAAACTATTGCCTCGACAGTGTGGGAGGTGGCCGCGGCGATGAGTTCTCCGGTGATAGTTACGAGCTTGTTGTAAAGACGGCAGGAGTACGCACTGACCTGTATAATTAAAAAAAAAATAACTCGTTCGAAAATGTTTCTAAAGTTACACTTGTAGACTTGTCAAGTTCGTTATGAGCTGTTCTTCTGGAATATGATAGATCGCGTCAAAAAATAAAGAATCTCAAATTTTATGTCAATTTGATTGATATTTTGATGTCCATCAAGTCAAAAATGTTTTTTGCGCCTAATATTTGATATTCATAAGTTTCTCGAAGAAATATTTTGTTTTCAGAATAATCATCATTTTGAGTCGGTAACATCGGTTCACTCACATCATATTCTATAATTCTTATGATTAATTCAAATACTAATTCATCATACAAATAATGTACTTTTTATTTTTTGTTTTCTATTAAATCCTACTTTCTAAAGCAAAATCTTAATTTTGAGGTGACATAAATCAAATTGACTAAATATTCGAGATTTCTTTTTGACGCATTTAGTTATATTCCAGAAGAACGTCCCAAAACTTTTTGGCTTTTGATCCGGTTTAGTGTGTATACTTAATTGTGTTTTTGTCTACCATTATACTACTGACAATTAATCAAGGCAACGACTTTCAAATAAATGTGTTTATTCTATAAGGTTCACAAACACGACATTTCAACCTGCGATACTGAGAGAATGTAACACCTAAGTGGTTGTCTGTTGAAAGGTATAAACTCCAACTTATCAAGTCCTCTGTTAAGTCTGGAGTAATTATTGTGGGCCAGCTATGTGTGAGGTTTTATTGACCCACCTGCGCAAAGTACTCGTACTTTCACTTCGTGTTTTCCACTCAGCGCTATCTCTTGGAACTTGGTGATCCAGTCGTATAAGACGTGTGTGGTTCTTCTTTGATAGTGTATCTTCTACCTGACTGCTCTCGGGATGATTTAAATTTACATTTTTCTTTCCCTTCATCCTTTTTTTCCTTTTGCTAAAATTAATATGTTCAGAATTTAGCATGTATGTTCATTATGCATATCAATCAGCTGGTGTCTGTTCTTTCTTGTTCTTTATATTTAGATTAGTCTCTTTATGATCTAGTTGTTGGCGAGCTCTAAAGACCCAACAGCAATAAACTTAATTTTAACCTTGGTGTAGGTCATCCTCAGGCGTTAATAATAAATAAATTAACTACTTGAACATGAGATCTAAATGCGTTAACATATCCAACTATTCCACAACAAGACATAACGTTCTTTAACCGTACTCCAAAAATTCGTCATTATACAGACTTTTTTTATTTTCTGTTTCCTTTATCGGTTTCGTTTCTCTTTTCTCGACGACGTCATTTTGCCATGCCATGGTCTGGCATGCCCGACCCGTTCTCACCACGCGAAGGTGGGTGATCTCTTATCATACGTCCCCTTCTTTGTTTATCTCATTTCTCACGATATATTCACACATCTTTCGTACACACTCTTTGACGATCTTAAATTTTGCTTCCGAACTTGTCAGGAGGACCTAATGTTTGCCGATGGGATTCACAAACGGTGGAGCTCCGCAATTTCTACGAAGAGGTAGATGACTCTCCAGCCGATTTGTTCCTTAGTTTTTTAAATTCATGTATTTATTACATAACTACCTGTAGGCATTACATAACTAACATATCTTATCATTGCTTAATCGAAGTTCTGTTAGTTTTCTAATTTGTTTTCTCGGAACAGACGCAATGGGCTCTAATGACCTCGATGTTGACGAGCCATAAAGCCCCACCCTTAAAAAAAAAAAAAGGAACAGACGCAGTAATCGTTTTATCGATATGATCTGGGAGTCTGTCTGGACGTTGAGGTACGAGGAAACATTCCATGACCTCACCAAAATTTCAACCCTGGCCAGAAATTAATCACACAACCCACTAACCCATATTGACTTTTATCTGGTTACTTCTCTTGTATTCTGAATGTACATATTCGGCTGTCATAGTTTAATTTTCATTGACACAACGTGTTTTTTGTTCGAGTAAAGTTTTTGAAGAATTTTTTTTTGTGTTTTATGAAAATGTGGAAGATTTTACTCGCTTATTCTGCCATTCACTCATCCACATTCATGCAAAAAACGATACACTAGTACACTGCCTGTCTGAGAACTCTTTAGACATCCCCTTGTCTTGTTATTCTCTGTTCATTTAACGCTTTCGTATATGAACCGATTTACACATCAAATATTATTCTGTTGTGTGTAAAACTAGTTCCTTGAATTTATTTAATGCTTTTAGAATACATTTAGCATATGTCCTTAAGTAATTGTTTAATGTCTCCATATAGAAAGAGGTGGTTCTTTAAATGGACCTATAAGAACGCACCGTGTAAATCTGGAATTTGGTTAAGAATTCAATCAGTTCCTTGCATTGGTCAATGATACACAGATTTATTTTAATCTCGCAGCGTAAATTCGTAAGGAAATAATGTTTTTAAATTACTTCTCGATGAATTAATTTGGTCCATTACACATTTAAGTATGCAAAAATGTTGGAATGTGATTCTTTTTATTGCTTTGTGCTTTCGTATTTCACTTAGATTTCATATTTGTGTTCTTATGACTATGCGATTCATTGAATGACGAAAGAAATTTCATTTTCACGTTTCTAACAGGTTGACCTTCTTGTGTATTGGTGAAGAAAAATACTTGGTCTTTTTAGCTACGAAGAACTTAAAATAATAAAAGGTACAATTTTCAACTGTATTAGAAAGGTTTATTGCCAGTTATTTTAGAGACGTTATTATTTAACCAATTCGGCATCTTACATTTTGATTTAAAAACCCAATAAAATACTGTTAGTGAATTCAGTTCAGCTTTCGCGTTTTTTGTCGCCTTCGTTCCATTAGCTGTATTTTATTCTTATAAAACCAATTTCCTTATTAGTCTTCTCATTGTTCCTGTTTTTACTGTTTCGTTTCGTCTTCTTTGTGATGTGCTCCCAGCGTCCCCTCGCCGTTTACCTTCGGCAGCCGCTGCCGTGACCGCAGCACATGCCCCGTCGGGGCGTGGAGCTGGGGCGAGGATCTCGTCGAAGGGGTGGGAGGAGGAGGGTGGTGGTGGCGGCGGCTGAGGTTGGTGCGCGGGTGGGTCGGCGCCGCCAATTTGAAGCGCTAATCACTTCCGTGGGTGGTGGCGGATGTGCCTATTAAAAAAGAGGCGATGCCGGCGGTTATGGTGGTTGGCTGTGGTGATGGGGTAGGAGTACTTTTACCGCATTCGGAGAGTGATTAACAGAGCAAAGTAACAAGCTTGCATCCGAGAGGGAAACCTGCTGTTCGGGCATATTCGTTACTCATTTTCACTGGCTGATCGCAATGCAGTACGTGTATTTCAGTTGATGAAAATTTTGTTTAATTACAAATATTTCTTCTTGAGGTTTCATAACAAATATTTCTTCTCCATATTATAATTTGAACGTGTACATATTTCTTCCGTGTACCCTACACGTGGAGAAGATATGTGATAACCTTCGGTCATGTGAAAATGGCGACGAGTCGGGAACCGAACCCGGGAGACATGTTTTTATCGCAGGGGTGTTAACCACTACACCACCCGTTCGCCTTCAACAACTGTACACCATTTCCACCTAGACCTAAACCCCGGAAGACCTGAGACACATCCCCATAAAGGAGATACGTCTGGGTGGAAATGGTGTACAGTTGTGGGAGGCGAACGGGTGGTGTAGTCGTTAACACCCCTGTGATCAAAGCAGAAATCCCGGGTTCGATTCCCGGCTCGTCGCCTTTTTCACCTAACCGAAAGTTATCTTAATTTGTACGTATTTGAAACTCCAATGCATTTCAACAACTTGTTGCTGAAGAATTTGCTTTTCAGATTTTCTTACGTTATTCTTAAAAAGATCATATTATTTCAGAGATGCATTTCCTCGCTAATAATTAACATATAAAGTTTCTTATTATTGTTAGAGAAGTATCTTTCTTAGTTTTCACTTCATGTACTTAGTTTGCGTGCTTTTATTACTTTTAATAAGAAGCTTCAAATTTTTCCTTCGTCTTTGGTACGATTTTATCTTTAAAACTAGTGAAGCGAGAAATTTTCAGAAATTTACGTATAATTATCTTAGTCTTCGATATGAAAAAAATATTTTTCGACTGACCAAGACGAGTTTGTGTTACAGTAAAATGTAGATAATATTAAAAATTATTTGAAGCATTTCACTGGAAAAGAAATGAAAAATAATCCCCAGCACAATGCTTTCTTTGTATTGCTTTATGATAAATTACATTTATTTTTTAAGCGTTTTCTACAATACCGACAACAGTTTTGGTTGCAAATTTATTACAAATATGGATGAAAAATTAATTTCATATGTATTGCAAAATTTGTTTATTCTGTTTCGTAAAACCGTTATTACTTTCATGTCAAATTGTGTTTGCCATTAGTTTTCGTATTGCTTATCTGTATTATGTCTGGTTTGTCTTCAGAAAAGAATTATGCGCAAGTCTAAAAGTAAAATCAAGTCTTTGTGTAAGTCTAAAAGTAAAATCACTTCCACAACCTGACCTCATGGTTAGTTGACGACTCCGCAGTTTCTTAGCCTTGGCAGGAAGAGCGACCGGGAAAATCGGGGAATTTTGTGTTTTGGATAAGTCAGGAAAAATTCAGGGAATTTGTTGACTGCTCAGGGGAAAAATGTAAAAGCACATCGCCGAATTGAAAATTTATATATCTTTTCCCCTTCAATTAGATTTAATGCAGACAATAAACGATTCAAACCAAATTACCCTGCCTCAGGAAGCGCTTTCGCTTATAGCGAAAGCAGCCAGTTGTTTCTTACAATACTCTTGATGAAACGTGAAAATATAAATAATAACCTACTCGTTGAATTGGGTAAGTCAGGAAAATTTCAGGGAATTTTTTGACTGCTCATTTCAGCGGATCCGTGTGCGACTACCGCGACTGATTCATTGCAACGGAGGTGGAACTGTTTCAGTCTGCGACAGCTCTGAAAGACCCCCCAGGGGACTTACATCTAGTAAGTACGTGTTTGGAAACACGGGACCCCGAGCTGAGTCTGGTATTACTTCCACTTTTATATGTGCCTGGCTCTTCCTTTCTCTTTCCTGACCTTCCTTGGTCACCTCTTGTTCTTTTCGATCCCGACGCTATGGTATCTTTCATTTTCTTCTTCTTCTTCTTTTTAAACAATGAGATATGTTGATATTTGAGTTGTAGTTCAGGAGGGTTTTTAATGGGTATGGTTGAGTCATTCGGCGAGTCGCACACGCGGGGAGAGTCATGTTGGTTCTCCTTAGTGCGTAACTGCATTTTCCCTACCTGCACCAGTTTTTAGGGCTCTAATGACCTAGATGTCGACGAGCCGTAAAGCACCACATACCTGTTTCAATGAATCTGTCNAATACCTGTTTCAATGAATCTGTCGCGATAGTCGCACTCGGTTCCGCTGAAATATTCCGTGACATTATTTATATTTTAACGATATAACGAATTGCTACAAGTGAGAATTTATTTTTTATGTGCACCGTTATAAACCAAAGTTCGACACTAATATATTTTTATTATCGCGTAAGATGTCAGTTTGACGTAACTTCGATTGTATTTTCATGCCGAAAGTAACTTGATTCGCCATACTTCAGAATAATCGCATTTCATATTTAACCCAAGTGGTCCAGCCAGCAGCTCAGCTCTCTATCCATTCACTCACGCTGATTTGCGTTGTGTTAGTAATCAAAGTAATCCACAGTAATTTGTGTATTTTATATGATTATTAAAACCTACGTTCGTGGATGCATGAGTGTATGGAATTGATTTTCGTTTCTCATATCCATGCAATTTAACGCTTCTCATATCTTTGATTACAGTATTCAATTTGCTAGAATTATTTCATCTCTCCGTTTGTCCTGTATTGTAAAATTGGTTTTATGAGAATGGCAATTGTGACATGTGATAATATAATAAAGAGGATTTATTTTATTGCGCTTTTACCAAACATTTTAGCCGTAGGTTGCTTTTTCGGCCGTTATCTAATAACATTATCAGTACATGAAATGTCAGTCAAATAATAGGCTGCGAACTAATTTTGAGAAATTACAAAAAATACATTTGAGTCTCCATATGAATTGGAAATTAATTCTAAGCATACATCAACGTAAGTCAGATACGAAGTTTTCTTTATTTCTTGAGAGTGACAGACACTATCTCACCTTCCCATTGTCTCACACACTTTCTCACCGCCCATGTCATGGTTAAATGGGAGAGCAGGCCTCATAACCTCAGTCTCGTCACAAAACATGAAATGAAAAAAAAAAATTCTCTGTTTTGCACGGAGAGAACAGTTTAGTGGCTTTGACGAGCTCATAGTATGCTAGAGTAAATGGAACAGTTAATTCAATCGTTAATTCATGGTATTAATTAATAAACAAATGGTAAATTAACAATATTTTATTCAGAAATGTGTCATAATTTGCAAGACATATTTAGTTTGAATGAGAGTTTAATTCATTCTCTCTCAGTACATGCCAGAGACACTCCGATCTGTAACATTCTAGTAAATGTAATAAATATATTGATTTTATTTTAAAATAATGCAGTTTATCAGTTCTCAAATTATTTTTGTTTATTCTAACATACCAAGTTGCTCTCCAGTTAAAATCAGGCCTATTTTACTTTGTTAGGAAAATTTATTAAAAAATGTAGGAACTGTTGAGCACGCCTACCAAGATGTCCGACTATCTATCATCACACTTTTTAAAACAACAATAATTACTACAATTCATATAAATGTATCTACGTTTGGGAAATGTATTTGCGTTTTTATTACCTACGTTTGGGAAATTTAATTCTTTCTTTAGATATTACACGTGTAGAATTTTCCTTTCCACCTACGTCTTAACCTATGCTTCAAGGATACAGCATTTCACCATCACTACTTTGATCACGTGATCATAACTCAACTTCTCTTGAAATTTATGTAATTTGGGTTCAATAATTACTAAACTTCTTATATTTCACGTTTTGTGGTTCTAAAGTCTTGTTAATTTTTAAATATCTATTATTATTATTATTATTATTATTTTCTGATTCATGCGATGACAAAAATAGTTTTCGAATAGAGAATTTTAGTCAAACATTAATAAAAAAAATGGAGTAGAAGAGTGTGCAAGTTTCAGTTTCAAGTTGTGAAATGTTGTGATATATTTATGTAAACGAAAGATCCTGCCAGTGTTTATTTTATTTCTTCGTCGCTCATTTTTGTAGGTGATCAATTGACAACATTGTAGCACTCTACTCACTTGGACGTCTTGCTTCGTAGGAGATTGTAAATAGCTCAGAAACACAGCGAAGTGTGTGGGGTTGTAAAGCAGCGTTTCGTTTCGCCAGATTGCCAGGCGCGTTGATAGAAAATGTCAACAGCTTATTTCGCAGCTCGTGTAGCGGAAGAATCCGCCTCGACATCTCATGACCCTGGAAGTGTATCTGCGGGTCCTGCGGAATCGCTCCGCTGATTGGATGCGCCCTGACCTCTCCCTCCCTCTGACGTTGGCGTGCCGCGTCCGCCTACCCACACTTGAAACTGATTTCGATAGGGCACGGCGGCAGCTGACCTTTTAAGGAGAAAGCACCGATAGCGCTTGCGATTGCGGCGAAAACTCTCGGACGGTTGGGGTTGGGAGGGGTATAGGGGGAAGGGAGGTGAAAGACGGTGGAGGAATCCCGCAGGGTGCTTCGTCTCACGCGATGTTTCCTTGCTAACCTCCCTCCCGTCTTTTCCGGCGACAGAAGTACCTGGTGCGATCGAATTGGCGCGAGACCTCCTTTACACGTTGCGTTTTCGTGACGCATGTTGGATGCGGTGCTGATTATTGGACGTTTTGCTGGGGGAGATGGTGTTGCATTCCAATTGCACACATTCACATGTCTCGAGCCTAGCGCCTTCCCCTGAAGAAGGTAATCCTTCAGAACCAATTACTACCCGTAACTTACAGCAATACACTACGTCAGTGAAAGAAAAGTCAACAATAAGAGTATTTCTTTCGTAACAAGCCGAAATAAAGACTTTTTGTTTATGATTGGTTACTTTTGGTAAGGAGGAAACTGAATTCGATTCATTGCATGTAATTTTTATTCAGCGTCTAATGATGATCATTCGACAAAAAGATCTTTCGCCTAAATATATAATAAAAATAGAAAATGAATGCTAATAGTTGTTTATGAGTTGAATGTAACAGATGTTATGAACTCCCTGAAACAACAGGTCATATTCGCCTTTTTATCACAACAATGTAGTATTTATTCTGACTATAAACACTATTGTTTGTACACTATTGTGTACAAACAAATCAAAGACTGAAAAGTATACTCTGATCACTGTGAAGTATGTGTATTATATTTTTCCTCATGCTACCTCTGAAGGAAAAAATCTTTTAATTCAAAATTGACTCTTCACTGGGGACTCGAACCCTAGGGTGGAAATGATATTATGCGTAGAATTAATTTTCTGCATACTTCGTGACTTTAATACTTGGAATAATTTTTTCTTCCATCTCTCAAACTGTAAAATAATATATATTCGTTTCGAAATAATTCATTTGTTACAACGTGAAAGTAAAATACTGAATGAGAATTCTACTGGTTATTTATCGAGGTTTTTGTAATTTTCCACATTAATATGTTGTGAATTAGTGAAAAAAAGTGTTGAGAACCATGTACGAGTTCACAATATCGTATTACACAATATTTATTTTACTTTATTTCATCCTATTTCTGCCCAGTTTGCTTAAGTTCTTAAAACAAACTGAAATTAAATAGTCTGAATTCTGTTGCAATGTTAATCGACTGTTATTCTTGTAAAGTTATCCAGTAATCGACTGTTATCCAGTAAATGATAGTTCTTTATGAAGCCAAACAGGTGGCGTCGACTTCGCTCTGAGCACCCTAAAGCAATCGAAGCACCTCACTCCCATCTCTCCCTCCTTTCCTGTGTTGACTTTTGGCTTCCTCACGGCTGCCTTCATTTTAATACGCAATTTTCCCAGTGATGAGCTATAAACCGCAGAGCTTAGTTTATTCAAGATACGAGTAGTCTCCCCAGAAGGACCTTCCGTTTTCATCGGAAGGGAAAGAGAAAGATCCAGGTTTACTGGTCGACTGGGTGAGATTCACATTCCCCCTATTCCACTCTATTTCTGCTACGGGACTCTACTGTTATGGAAGAATGGACTCTAGTGAAGACACGTTACGACCCGCTGACCTTGCTCTGGTCGGGTCGACCAACTCGCTCAGGAACTGGCCGCAGCGCACAGCCGAGTTGACGGATGAAAAGTGTCTTCTGTTCCCACGATCAACTTTTCCCATTAGGTGGAGCGCCCGAGGTGCTAGGCGCTGCTTCTCGTCTCCCATCCCCATCCACCTCCGCTCCCCACCCGCGCTAAGCGGATTGCTCGGGCAAGCCAAATTAGTTCGGACGGTAGCCACACGGGGCAGACCGGGTCGTCGGTGTTTCGACCCCGTGCTGTTCTGCGTCTCCTTGCATCCTCGCCGCAGAGGATTCGCGCCGACGCGACACCTCATGCCATTCTCTTCCCGAGTCCGCTCTCCTCTTTGTTTTATTTAACAGTGTCCGAGCGCTCCATAGCATTTCCACGCGCCCCGTGAGCGGACATGTGGTCGGCGTTTGCGGCTGCGATGGTAAAGGGGATAATATCGTAACGCACTCGGAGGACGCGGATTGTGCGCCTTGTGGTTGGTATGGTTTACTGCGTGTGTGGATGCGGGAGATAGCGGAATGGTGGAGATTAGTTCGTTACGGTGATGATGGAGAAGAACGGCGTGCGCGTACACCGAAAACCGGACGGACGGAAGCCAAACGCTCTTGTGAGAACGGGATGGGTAGGAACTTGGGTAATGCAGGAGAGAAAATAATTGAGGGATTATTTGATGTTAGGTTGGGTATAAGAATTGTATAGATAACGAGTATTCAGTAATAATGTACTTACAATTGATTCACGTATAAACAATAAATGCATCCTCGTTTAAATACTATTGAATGTTTATTGGTTACATTGAACTCACTTATTCCCACGCATACAAAAGTGTAATATATTTTCTTTACTTTTTTGTTAAGATTATTTGAATATTTTCGTTCTTCTTTTGGGGAAGTTTGGAATTGTTGATATAGTGTCGAGCTGAGCAGGGACGGGAAGTGAAGGAGAGCGGAAGACGGGTCAGTAAGCAGTTTCCGTATATTTTCCGTGCCGGAGAGGAAGTCAATTGTAGGAGCGTTTGCAGGTCAGAGGCAGGGACTCTTTTACGACTCTATCCACCAAAACGAATGCGATCTGTTTCTGGAAGCCATCAAGGAAGGTGGGAGGATTTTATTTCTGTACCTGTGGACCGTACTGCTTTGATGGGTAGATGCTATATTTTCCATGCCGTTGGCAGGATGAGAGGTTGGGTCACTTATCAGTATCTTCATTATTCAGAAGTCGTTTCGGCCGTATCTTCGGGAAAATTCTCCGAACATACTTCTATGAAACTAACCTGCTTTAAATATATTGATTATTTTTTCTTATAGAAATGTACATATTATAGCATTATATATTACCTATTCGTATTATATATGTACCGATGATTTTCTCGTATTAACGTTTTTATATTAAGAGTGACTCTTTGAATAAGAGTGTTAGGTGTTATTTACAATAACATCTTTAAAATAATTATCTCCATGGAAGTCAATAATTTTATAGGACATGATTAATTCTTCTGGTGGAGTGTGTTAGTTATAAATGTTTGTTTTTTTAATTCGACACGTTGTTCAGGTTAATTTACCATTGCACTTCGTCATAATTTTCAGTTGACTTAGTGTCCGTAAATAACGTGTAACTCGTTGAATCGACCTTTGATCGTGTAGTTTCCTAACGAACCACTAAAAGCGTTTCCAGACTTAAAACACCTTGTGGAAGCGATATCTACAATAAAATTAAGAAAGGAGTGTTTTTCAGAATTGTCCCCACACGAGATTTTGCTTGAGGAACTGAACTCTTTCATTCACTGCATGGCGGCTTCCAAGATTTTCATGAGCATTACGATAATGTATTGTTGATCGTTGAGGCTCATCGTAAACGATTTACGTGGGTTAAAAATGAATGTAATATTGTAACTTTGAATATCAATAAGTTGGAGTATCATATAGGTTTGGCCGTGTATCACACTTCCTGTGATGAAAAAATTCGTGTAGCCCGCACTGACGGAGTTATTGTTTAATTTACGGTAGTGTTTAGGAAAGACGCATTACATGAATTTTACTGGTTTCAATAGGGGTACCAATCACGGAATTATGGATGCTGTTTCGGAATAGCCTCTTTTCTCTTTGATCTTTTTTACCTTGGTCATACGTCATGTTATATTATTGGTTACTTTATGAACCCTAAGTTGCAAAAAATATTCGTTTTTCAGTGGGAATACACCAAACAAAACAAATGTTAACAGTTATGTTTTATTTTTTATTTGTGATTGAACTTAAGGAAAGTTATTTCTCTTAATCTGTATGATACGGCTCAATCTATGAGACATTAATTCTTTATCGTCTGGTTGTTAAATCTTGGAGAAATAAGGCGTTTAGCTTCTACTCATATTGAGGTAATTCTTAATTCCTTGTGTTAAATTCTACTTACTGCTCTGTTCGGTCGTCATTACATTTGGTGTAATTTATTTTGTCAGATGATTTTATTTTCACGAATGTTCTTATACTACATTATTTTTACAATATTCTATTATTTAATAAATTATTTTCATGCATAATAATTTTAAACGATGTTATAGAGTTCGTTTTTGGTTGTATTTATAATAGATTGCATGACTTACGCAATTTATGGAGAAATGGTATGCTTTATATGTCATCATTTACGACATAATTTGTGTGAGGATATAGTGTAGAATCTTGATCCTCAATTTATATTTGAACAAAAAATATGGGACCAACAAATCAGGTACTATATCGTTATAAATTGAAATATCTAGAAATATGCCCTTTTGTAATACTTCATATTATTGAAATGTTTGGTTTCATATTTAATTTATATCGTAATCTGTTGAATCATAAAATAACAATAGATTCACATATTATTCGACAAAATTCCTGTTAATATACGAATATTATGCTTTGAGTTGGTTTAAGATAAAACTCTATAAGTCCTTGTGGGTATCACTCAATCTCCTTAATTAAGATAAACTTCAAAAAAATAAAAACGGAAGTGCAGACGATGATCCTTTCATGGAGCTTACTGTCCCTGTCTGAACGGTTTCAGTCTTATCTTTTATTAGTGTAATTCCGTCCCATAATGATGCCATAATACTGCCGTACGAAGAGAATTGGCTACGTGACGTCTCATCCATGTTTCAGTGAGTGCCAAGCGGAAGCGCTACGGATTCCTCCACCTAGGCGCTTCGTTCCCGGAAACTCTTTCCCATGCAGCTGGAGGCTTTGAATTCTACTGCGAGATACAGGTATCGCTCCAAAAGCTGTCATCTACGATTCTCAGAGAAGAAAATTACAATTTGACGAACCAGAAATGATAAAGTTGTGTACAAACTTTGAATTATCGAGGAGTGATGATCTTTCATCTCAAAACTTGCCATTTTCACAAATTTTTACTTACATAAAAATTAAAAATACGAATAAATTACATAATAGTAATTTCGATCATGTGCAATAAATGGACTCATCAGGTATATTATTTGTCAGCGTATGTATCTATTGTGTGTTTAATTCATGTAATGGTTTTTATTCCGGAATAACTGTAAAGACATTTTGCTTCTGTTCCAAAATACTAACTCGTGCGTTGAGTAGTAGGAGAGATGTTCATCAATTCATTGTCAACGGTACATCAAAGCCAATATTTCAATTCATGATGCAAAGTGCGAGTCATCGCATGCCGTTGACATAAGGCTATATCGACCAGCGCCCTCGCATTTGTCATGAGCTGCAGTGCGAGCCGAGGCAGCGGGTGCCACTCGGCGATCGCTTTATCAGTCGAGAGCAGAAAGAGTGACGGCGGCAGAGCGCTTGACGGGTCTGTGCACGAGTTGACGGAAAGTTGGCGACGTCCGATAAATAACTGGGGGAACTAGAAACGGCCCTATTCTCGATCGCTTTGTGCCTGTGATTTGTAAGTGGCGGAACTCCGCAGCTTTTCGGGAGATTGATGGCGGGGCTTGCGCTCTGTTCTTAATGCAAAACAATTGTCGGGAGGAGCCGTGATCGGTTTTTGTTTACTCATCCGGATAACTGCACGCTTCTTTTGCCGAGCGATATGGGCTTGGTGCGCTCAGTCGAATTCTATAGGATAGAAACTTGAGACATCGATCTCTGGGAAAAGTTTCTTATTTTGAATGTCATATAGTGTCCCAAACTTCTTTGATAAATATTTAATGATTATTTAGAACTTTCATGACTTCTTTTTGTACTGTTGAAAACTTGATATCTGATTTTAAACCTTTAATTCTTGCACATGAAAACTATTTTTTCTATTATTCTCAAGTGTGAGTTAATGCTTCATGGGTATTTCGTTTGTGGATACTTCTGATATCATCAATCGAGTGGCAATAATAATCTGACTTCTGAGCCATAGCTACGATAAAGAAACAGAAGTGTTATTCATTTAAACCTTATTTTCATTCTCTTTCTATATTTGTATATTTCATAAAACTGATATTTGAGATTTTAGAGAATCTTGTTCCGTGTATATATATATATATATANAGTCAGTACGTGTGACTGTTGAGAGTAGTAACATCAAGAAAAATTTGTTAAAAGAAGTTTACGTTGCATCATCTCTTCTCAATTTCTTGCATAACATACGTTTCATCTTTCAACCTGCTGTTCTGATAAGCTCGTGAAAATATTTTTATTCTCAAATTTCCTCCTCGGAGCTACTGGTGCGTAGCTCATTCCACCCCATAGCATGTCCATTCGCGAAATTAATTTCTCCCACTCCGCTCTTTGCTTGTTCAAAATCTCTTCCGGAGAGTGCGTGCGATCATCCCGTCTGGAAGCACTTTGTCTGGAAATCTTTGGCTCAGGCAATAGAGCACTGTCTGTGATTGATGGGGTACTTCGTTCCGGCGGTGCAACTTCGCGCAGCACCGATTCGGGACAGCTACTGGCACGAGTGAAGAGGCGCTGACTGTAAATAGGAGACTATTCCTGAGTTTCTTCGATGAAGCCTGGAATATTTTGGTCGAAAAGGATCTCTCGCATATGGATAGGACTCGAAACTCGTCAGAGAGTTACAGACAAAATGTACTCAGATTAGTGAAAAGGTTGGATACATTTATTGAGTAGCACCTGCAAAACAAGAACAAAGAAGAATTTTCCGGCTTATTTGGAGGGCTTTGGAACACCAGCTACAGAGCTGTAGAATTACGAAAGAGAACATTTTTAACAATGTTAATATTTTAGAGAGAGTTTAAAAACTTTTTCTATCACGAACCGTACGTTTTGCGTCGAATTATACTTGCGGTTATATGTCATTCCAACAAATTGTTTATCTATAGAGTGTTAACTCCACACCGAGCTGAATGAAACATCTTTGTAAATTTTGAAGTCAGATAGTATTATGTTCTAATATTAATTCGTTGGAAAAAGTCGAATAGGTTTCTTCAGTAATGAAGTCTTGGATGCGGGATTAAAAGAAAGCGGAATTTTCTAATTCCATGTTTCAAATTAAAGAGAAAATGAAATGCTTGTTGATGAATGTTTCTGGAGTATTTCTATTTCTGAGTTTCCCATATTTGTGCGCGCGCGATTGTACAAATTTTCATCTTCCTGTAATAAATATTTAACTACACAAAATTATTGTTGTGTTTGGTGTAATGATTATTACCCGTTCACTCCATAGATTTCTCTGACTCTTTTCTCAATTGACCATCGTTTATTTGAGGAGGGGAGTGAACGTGATGGTGGAAAGTGGGACGACGAGTCTTCGCATGTGTTTTATCTGAAGCGATACGATGGATAATAGAGCCTGAAGATAGAAGCCTTGTATGTAATCTAGTAGGCATTTCGGAAGCGAATAAGACGAAAAAGTTTTGAATATGTTTCTTTTTAGTATTTGCTCCCCCTTGTATTAACTCACAGTCTATGATTGTCGTTCGTCCCGCAATTATATCTGTATTCTAATTTCAGTAGTTGTAGTGACTTGTAGTCTATGACCTCTCGAGTACGGTGGTGAGTGCGTTCATCACCCCCTCCCCCACCCCCTCATCCCTTCACTGCGCATGCTTCGGAAGATGTCGGCGCCTCGCCGGAGCCTCAGTTAACGCTCATCTTCCTTCTCAAACCCTTTCCTCCTTCCCCTTTCGGGGTCGCTCTCTGTTGAAAGGAATCGTTAATGGATCTTTAGCTCCCCTCGCCACCCTCGTTTTTTTTCCATCCTCGAAACCTTCGCATCACAAAACGCGAGGAAATTAAAAAAAAAGAAGTTGAAGGAGAAGGGGTGGTTTGGAATGTTCACTTGATGGTATTTTTGCTAACTTACAAATTTTTCTGAGAACAAAAGCCATTTGGAGAGTAATAGTCGGTTGGAGGAGTGAGAGATGATGGATAATTGTTTCGGAGGTTTTTAAACACTCCCACCGCGTCGTATACGGATCATGAATTGTTTGTCCCTTGAGGGAGTGTATGCGGACCGATGCTCACCTTCATCCTGTATTCCCACTGTCAGGTAACATCGTTCCCAAAGTCACGATCTTGCTACGTAAAGTCATTTCACTAGGTTCTGGTGCTAGCACAGCGAAACGGAGTGGCAAGCGAATCAACGGTGATAAAATGGAGGACGCAGTGAGGGAAATTGGGGACGTGGCGAATGGAACCTCGGACAGATATGATTGACGTGAAAATAGAACTTCGTACATGGTGTCTGTCCTAGGCACGTCGCATTTTTCGTTTCGAATCTGAAATCTTCCTTTGCTTAATTTTGAAAATTCTTCAAATTGTTAGTAGATTCTAACATTGTTAGTGCATTTAATATAACTGAATGAAGTATTTGCATAATAAGTATATGGTATAATTTCTTCTATAATACGTAGTTTTGCTAGGAAATGAAAGTATAACTTTTCTAATTGTGTTCTTATTTATATCTATTCTCAAACTCTATTTAAACCCATGAACATCAAAGATTGCCTGTACAGAATTTAAAGAGAATATTACTTGTACATCTACGGTGAGTTGATGGGGTTCGAAGGACCAAAATATGAGGGAAGTAGATGAGGAGGGAGTTGAACACTTGACATGCCAACAAAATAATTTAATGACATGAAAGTGAATAAAACACGAAAATGAGATAATACAAAACTGGACGTTCAGGTGAAGTGCTGCGGTGAAGCGAGATGACCCGATTCTTCAAAGATTCAGTCTGGTTGGCGTTGGGTGGTGTCGATTTGATGATTTTGACTCCTACGGCTGGAGTGCAGTTAACGATGCTGCAGTGCTGTTGGGCGGTTTGACCGTGAAGTTGTCCCGCGGGCCGGTTGCATGGATTACAGTCGAGGTATCCTTGTGAAGCGTGGTTAGAATACCTGACCGTACCATCGTAGAATTTGTGGTGTGGAGTCAGATGAGAAGTGATGATATGATTATGTTAACTTCACGCGTGAGTTGTGGCAAGTGAGGACGGTCGTTCGCCCGTGACTTGCTTGAGTATCCATATGTCGGAGCTCGCTGTCCGCGCGCTGGCGGCAGATGAGAAGTGATGATGACTCGACGGGTGACTTGTGGCAAGTGAGAAAACTTGCTCGCGAGATGTGCTGCTTTTAGCTGCGCGCAGTAGGCGTTATCGATTGATAACGTGACGAAAGTGGTTGACAGTGTATCGATCGTACGTAGTGCAATTGGGTAGTACGTAATGTCAAGTTATTGTAAATTGTTCTGGCGGGGAGACATAGAATGCTGTCTCGTGGATTCCAGGGTAACTAATAACATACTCGTTTATTAATTAAGTCACACCATTTTTTAAACTCAAAGACGTGAAATTGGAATGAAACTATGTGGTTTGAAGAAATTGTTCATAGAAATTCAACAGCCGAGAGATGTCACTCAATTGGCACAAAGAGCATAGAGTCCACAGATTGTCCACTCACTTTGTTGTGATATCTAATCTATGTCGCAACATTGCCCATAAACATGACGTCAGTCTTCTTTGGTGATACTCATAATATGATTTCAAATAACATGTGAATAAGAGTTAAAATTATTAAGTTTTTTATGCTTTTTGCATAAATATTTCAACATTATAAATGTCTGATATACGTGTCATATCAAACTTACCTGGAAGAGTAGTTTTAAAATTTGTTGTTTTAACTAAACTAAAATTTTAGTCCTCCATTTTAGTGGTATAATTTACGTAAATGTTTATGAATATATTAATGTGTGTATTGTTATTTTATGTATTTTATGTTTTATTATCATGTATTATTATGTATTTTTTGACGGTGGTAAGACGGAGGATCTGGCCTGATGGCTTGAGCCTAACCACGAAATAAAAGTTTATTATTATTATTTTACTTGAATTAAAAATTCTTGAGTTATTTTAAATATCGCTATTTGTGTGTATGTGTTTGAAAGACAGGGGGCAGAGTATAAATATAGAACTGCTTTAAAACACCCTGTTTGAAGACTCGAAAGGCTTTTCCCTTCTTCAGCTCAGAATACAGAATTTTTCAATAAAGTGACCGTATTAGGAAATGAAAAAGGAAGGGAGGTATTGCGGGGAAAATAAAATGAAAAGTAATTTATTGTTGTATGTTAAATTCTGAGTATGTAGAAGCTCCAAAGATCCAGATTCATCTCTCGCCTTTTCATCTTCCTTGCTTTCACTTTTGCAACTGTTATTAAATCTGTGATTGTCCTTAAAATTGTCCATAATTAAGTATATCTATAAGATACCTGTTATATAAGATACCTCTTATATAAGTTACGTGTCTGTTTAGCTCATTTATGGTTAAAACAATTAATAAAAACTAGTGCCGATTTTATAATTCTTTATTATTCTTTTTTCCAGTGGAAGTCTCCCACCGGAATTTAATGTTCTTTAGAGGAGGAAAGAAAAGTTTCTCCGTGACTTTGCAGCTTTAAAAGAGCTATTAATTTTCTTATTTTCTTAATTCTATTTTCAATTAGGTTTCAGGAAGTGGACTTCTTTATGGTCTGGTTTGTACAACTATTCGTTTTAATAAAAGTAATAAACCAATAAAAATTTAAAAATCCAGAATTATAAAATTAATCTTAAGTTGTGTTTGTGTGAGCTTCTGCAGTCTGCTCGGAAGGAGCAACCGGAATATGAAGGTGAGGCCAGAGTAGTGACATGTAACCTTCCGCAGATTGGTCTGCAGCCGCTGTAGCTTTGCTGGTGCATTCTCTCCCAACGTCTTCTCTAGCGCATGAGAGGCCGCGCTCATCGGCTCACGGCATGTCGTTTCGCGTCTTCCTCGCCCAGATTGATGCATGCGTTGGTAGTTACATGTACGTGGGTCAGTTGTGAAATGGAACGGAGAAGGATGTGGTATAGACTCGCTGAGAGTGAAAATGGAACGGAATCGCTAAAATCATCGCAAACTTTCTAACAACTGTTATTAAAATTTCAGAAAACAAAAAGACTTATGGAACGTAAGTTTAAAATTCGTTTTTTTATATTGCCGAGTTCCTCAGTTAAAAACATAGTTGTAACCATTTCTTTAATGTTATATTTGAGAACGTGATTCAATTCAACTCCTATTAGTTTCTACATAATTCAGGTGTTGATCGATCTCAGTACTTACGTATATAACAATTGTACATTAAAATGAATCTTAGTTCCTCTAAAACCCCCCGTGGTTATTTGAATTTCAATACGAATAAGTCATAGAGAAGAAGTTTTGGGCTCTAGTTGAACAGTAACTGTAAAATTTCGTGGTAATGAATACTTTATTTTGTACATTTTTGGAAAACCTTTAAAATGGTCTATTTATACGGTTTTACAATCCACAGCCGAGAACTTCCATCTTTATACTACGCCAGCTGTGGTATCTGCGAAGGATTTATAGGACTTGTGGACTTGTGATTATTCTACTGTCGGAATAAAACAGGAATATAATTCTGAGAAGTGGTCTTGGTATGGGATTGGAGGGACCCTTAACAGCCAGGACGTTTTCATGGGAGGGAACAATCGCGATGGCGTATAACGCACAACTTCCCATTCTATACTTTTTTTCAGAATTGATGTATGTTTAACATCTGTTTTTGTATAATCTTTGTTGAAAATTTGGACATTAAATTTTTTTATGAAACACTAGTCTCTATTTGTAAGACAAATGAAGCATGTTCCGAAAACATTGACTTGGTAGCTTTAAACTTTGTCTTGTAAGGTATATCATGTGCGAGGACAACTTAATGTGATCGTAGTTGTTCACCATCTTAATCTCGAGTTTTACTGTTTTAATAACCCACAAAAAATATTGAATGTTAATTCCAAAATATTGCAGTGTTGTCAAATGCCACGCTGTGATCTTACTCGGTTATTATATTGGGAGTGAAATATACAGCAACACACAAGTGTAGAAATGTGAAATATTTTGTGGTCAGAATTTCATTTACGAGCGAAATGAATGATAAGAAGCGATAACGGATTATTGTAGATGAGATGCAGGTGTTTGAGATTCACGTTTCACAATGTTCTTTCTCGCGATATTAAGTATTTTTTGTGACAATTTAACGGTTGAAATGTTGTGACATCGTAGGCGGGAATACTGATATTTTACTGATGAAGAACACTCATATTTGTTGGTCCTGGAATATGTCATGCGGCCGGAACAAAGTTACATACAAAGAAGGATTTTAAAGAGACAAATGAAAATGAAAACAAAACAATTGGGAAAATAGCTGGTAGAAATAACGCATGGGCGCATAAACTACAGAAAACGAACGACCATTCTATCAATTCCGATCTAGGAGTCCCAAGAAAACACCTAGAAAATCCTGGGTGGAGAGAGTTATGCTCACGTACCGAAAAAAGTTATGATGAAAATATTATTATATATAATAAACATACACACAAATACTATTTGAATTTCAATCAAGGTATACCTTTTGTTGGAAAATCTTCGTTTATTCTGCTCACTGAAAGTTTGACCATTCTATATTTCTTGTTTATTTAAATGTGTATTTGTTATTTTTACAATATGTAAAACTATATTTGGGCTCTAATGACCTTCGATGTTGACGATCCCTAAAGCCCCAACAACAACAACAACAACAACAAAACTATATTAAATTTCTTTATCGCAAAAAATATAGATGCAAGTTTGTGATGTTTATTGTTGTAGAGCACGAATAAGATCTTTTCTTATTTGACAATTTGAAAATGTGTATTTTCTCTAAAATTATTTTTTCCATGAACTTTTAAGTGGTCTTTTTCTACTGTGTATTAATGGGGAATTTTCATAAACAAAGATACTTTTGTTCTAAAGATGTTTTGTGGTATTGCATCTATCTTTTTTTAACTGAATTTTGATTAGTCGATTTCTTTATTATCCGAACCATCCCTGCCAGTATTAGTTCGGATAGTCAAGTCTCAGTTGTAATTCGTGATTGAATTAGACAGGTGGCTTGCGCACTCTTTTGACCTCGGTGATTAATACCAAAGGTCGGGGCCGGCGATCTGGTCGTCTCCGTCTCGGAGAACTCTGGCGTTCGCCGTTGACGCTCATTTCTGCATTCATATTCATAGAAATCGGCCATCGGGAGTTCGACGAGGTCAGTCTTTTTCTTTTTCGTCCGTTTTTCATGCTATTGCCATTTTATTGTTTCTTCACGAGTGTCTTTTTTCCTAGTTCCTCACTTTTTCCCGATAGTTGATAAGTTGTTTAAGATAAAATATATTTTCTTTTACTATATTGTTCATTTCGTTTTCTAACTTTTAGTCTCTAGTCATCATCAGAAATATCGTCTTACTGTTTCTATTCATATTATCCAGCCACGTTCTCCCTGTAATTGTCAAAAAAATTTAAAAATTGAAATGGTGTTTTCTTTCAAAAAGAAATCCTGAAGAGTTCCATTATGAGAAGATGAGGGTTAAAGGAAAAATGTATTCTTGCAGGTCTCTGTCCATTCTTAAATACACACCATTCGCCGAATAATTTATCTTCCTATACTGCAGACTCCACAGTCGCAGATTTCTTTCCGTTACTAAATATTTCTCGTTCTGTAAAGAATGTTTATTTCAGTTGATGAACATTCAGTGTCGCGTAAATTAACTATATGCGACAGTTTCAGAATATTGCATGGCCTGTCTTCCGGGAATTGGCACGAATTTTCTACGAGTTTCGTAAATGGTTGTATGCGTTCTGGCATGGGTGTATTTAGAAGAACTCATAACAGCACCCTTGTACTTTGAGAACCACGCACCCGCTTGTGTCAAAAAAAAAATGAGCGCGCACGCTCGATGGTTAATTGTGTATCTGCTAAGAAAATATCCTTGGAATCATAATACCTGCAAATCAAAAGAAAAAAAAGCTTCCGCATCTTAATTGTTTGCAAACCATCCATCTTCCGTTTTGTCTCTGGAAATTGAGTTGTGGAGAAGATCTACTGATGACATCAACCAATCAGTGGCGAGATGCTACGAGGAGTTTGTTTGTTTTCTGAAATTATGTTTTTAACCATTAAAACAATTCATGCGAACAATGTTCGGTCAACCAGTGGTACTAAATATTATTGTTGAGATGTTACTCTCTATTTACATTGCAAATTCATGAATATTTTTTATTAAATCTTACCCTTGGTTGTAATGTCAATAACGATTTACATGTTATAAAGGAATAATTTTGGGTTATAAGTGTTTATTATTTTATTAACGAATCTAAAATATTTTACTGTTTTATCTCAGCGAGATTTGAACATTCCAAAAAAACATTTTGTACGTGTTTCTCGAAGTGCGGAGATCACAACCGCGCCATACGGACTATTTGTATTAAAAAGATTAAGAATTCCTTCGTGGTCTAATTAGTGACTTTTTTTTCTTTTTCTTTCTTTCTTTGCTTTGTCCTTTGAAATTCATGGAACCGTTAATTTGCTTCAGGGATCTCACTCGGAGAAGCTGAGTGGGCGCATTGGTGGATGGTTTTGTTGAGTCGCCTGTACTCCTTTGTAGGTACTGCGTGGATAGCTGGGTGCTGAGGTGGTCGTGAAGTTTTAGTTGAAGAAAAACAGAGAAAAGCTGTCGTCATGAATTGAACGTTGCTTCATGTACCCCTAAAATGTTCATTTTTTCTTCAGGTCGTCGTCGTGCTTCGTCCCGTTGGGACAAGTACATGCGGCATAGCCTTATTAATCATTAAAATAATTCTGGAACATCGTTCTGGTACATTCTATCATCTCTTGAAGGACCGACGAGTTACTTCGGTTTGAATTTTTGTATATTAACAATGCTCGCGGAACTAGGGTCTTCAATTGCTACGTATCACCTAATATCGGGAAATGTTACTGTTTTCTTTTCTCATCATGAGTGTCATCGATAACCAATGACAATTAGCTGGTCGGTTTGCGGTTGAAGGTATAATGACGAGCTAGGATGTGGCCACCTTTTTCCTGTCGCGTGACCAGAACTGCGTCGATGGATCATGCAATCATCCTCACGGGACGTTCTTGTGTGTCAATATGGTTTACGTTGTTTGTTATTTCCACTAACCTTGTATGGTATGAGTTTGAAGTCCGCTTCCTTTTTTAAAAATCCTTTTCCGAACAGTCGTCATTATTAGGTCTTTTTATTTTATCTTGTTTATTTACTCCTTTTCGTGTGTCTTGTTTATTTTCTCCTTTTCGTGTGTCTTTCGTGAACCATACCCGTCCCTTCCTCTCCACTGGGAGTGGATGTAATCTTCCATAATATGTCCTATTGTTTGTTTACCTCTCACTATACACATTCGTCCTACACGCTCTTTGAAGATCCTAGATTTTGTCTCCATGAATTTGAAGTCAGTGTAAGATGAATGCATCCAAGTTCAGACAAAGGTCTGATATCGTAGCGCGCATCCTAGTTTGTTTCTGTCAGCCGCCATCAGCAATCAGCCGCTATTCATCTTCGCTGTATATTAGTGTAAATAATTCTGAAACAGCATTTTATTTAATAATTTAAAATTTAAGGCCCTTTTTTGGGTATTGATGCATTTTGAAATCCACATTTTATGAAATAATTCCCAATGTGTAAAATATAAAATGAGAAATATTACCTATTTTCTAATCAACGAAATTTTTCAATTTTGGCGACCTCTTTTCATTTATGTTCATATGCACGCATAAATTTATTTAATTCTCTTGTCTTCTTCTGGTTATAGTTTAATTACAATCTTGTACCACGGACCACATAATTTATAATGTATGACTACATATTTATAACAGCAACAAATTACATTCTAACAAACTTTATTCCACGAAAAATTTCCTGCCGATCTAGTGTTTATATAAATAAATTTATAAATTTATTGTCAAAAAACAGTACAAACTGCGTATGACCACGTGGAGGAAAAAAACAAAAACTAATTTACTCTCCGGAAGCAAGCAAGAGACCATCCCATCAATTCCGATCAAGGGCCCTAAGGCAGAGGCGGATTCAAAAAATTTCAGCAAAAATTCCATGATTTAAATATCCTGCAGCAACTGTTAAATAAATGATAACCTCGAAATTTATCTAGAAGTCTTTCCTATCAATGGTCAAATGCTCTGAAATTGCGGTGACAGAAATGTAACACACCCTGGTGATTGATCAAATAAATTTTTGCCGTGACCAGTGTGATTTATTGCGTCAAACTATGTTAGACTCAGAGATTGTGGGATAAATTTTAAAACCTTCTCCTGGTGTTACGGTACTCCGTAACAATGTAACGTAAAATTCTTTTTATTTTATTATGTATTTATTGGCTCTGACTGCCCGTAATAAATTATGAGCATTCATGATTATTTTTCTTGGCCTAGATGTGCGAGACGAAACGCACACAGAAAGGCGATATCCCTATTCCGTTGGAAAGACAGTCAGCAATTCAGTATATAAAAATGTGTCCATCAGACACTCAATTGTGTGGTCATATTCCGTTTTTTATTGTTTCTTGTGTCAATAAATATCGTAGATACCTTTCCTTTTAAATAAATGTCGAACAGACACTTCCATTCTTTGTATTCATGAATCGACTCTTCCTGTTCTCTAATGTTAATAATTACCAGTGTTGGTACGAGGATATGGCGAGTCAGGATTCTTTCTTTTTTTGGTTGCTTGTATGATGTTGCTTTGAACCTTCGACAGAATTCTTATAATTTAATGTTGGCTTGAATTAATGTATTTCTTTGAATGTTAATTTTCTTGTAGTGGTAATTATGTAGCATTGCTAGTTCACATGGCATGCTTGCCGAACGTTGGACTCAGCTGAGTCCAATTATTTGTATAATAAATAGTGTTTAATCTGATAGTGTATTATCTTTCTCGGTGTCATCTAGGAGTAACAAGATGATCCGGGCTCAAGTTTCGCATCCCGGTCGATCCCCCTCTCGTAAGTGTACTGATACATGCACAGACCAAGCGAGTGTGCTTTGTAGGTAGAACTATTGAAATACTTTAGTATATCAAACCTTTAAGTGGTTAATTGAAATAGAATCAATTTCAAGGTGGAGACGCCGAAAGGCAATTTAGAACCCCCAGGGAGGTAGCGTGTATCAATTGTTGGATAAACGCCGGGTTGTTAGCTGGATAACCCAGTATTGCATCAATTGTTGGAAGGCGCCGAGTAAACATAATTGAGAGCCCCAAAATTAGTTGATTGATGGAGTAACACGTAGCTTTTTGATTAATTGCGCCCGGAAATTACTAGTCGAAAACCGCGTCTTGTATCAATCGGTGGGTAAAGATTTAAATTAAAAGGGTGGATTGCATCACTGGCGTTTATGGCGTATAATTTTATTGCAGTATTTTCGAACCACGTCATAAAATATATTCTACACGTAGAACTGAATACATGACACAATAACATTTTGACAAGATAACCCGTGATAGATCTAACAGCTTTTTTAAGATGACGTAAAACTGGGCTAGCATAAAAATTTGGCTTCTCATTACAAGCACCAGCTTGAAGGACTAAGTATAATTATGTGTTCTATGAAGCAACGGGGTCAGGCAGAAAAGTAATCAGACTGATTTTTTATTTACCAAAGTTTTTTTTCCAAATATAAATGTTATCCCCTTCAAAGTAGTTCCCTTGGGCAGCTACACACCGATGGAGACGTTGTTCCCATTGTTGGTAGCAGCGCTGGAAGTCTTCAACTGGTATGGTCTTCAGTATGTCCGTTACACTCTTTTGAATGTTTTCTACAGTCCCGAAATGACGATCTTTGAGGATATTTTTCAGTTTTGGAAAAAGTCACAGGGTTTGGGAAAAAAGAAAAAGTCAGGTGAATAGGGGGGCTGGGGAACCACAGGAATGCCTTTTGAGGTAAAAAATTCTGTTATGGAGAGGGCAGTGTGACATGGGGCGTTGTCATGATGGAGCATCCATTTGTCTGCAATGTCTGGTCTCACGCGAATGACCCTTTTTCTAAGCCTTTCAAGGACGTCTTTATAAAAAAACTTGGTTGACAGTTTGTCCTGGAGGAACAAATTCTTTGTGGACGATTCCCCTTCTGTCCAAAAAACAAATCAGCATTGTTTTGATCTTCGATTTGATCATTCGAGCTTTCTTTGGTCGAGGAGAGTTTGCAGTGTGCCACTCCTCACTTTGCCTCTTGGTCTCAGGATCGTATTCAAAAATCTTACAAGAGTGTTCACACGTTCGATGTTTTCATCAGTTTTCGAAGTTGAAGGCCTCCCTGAACGGTGTTCATCTTCAACGTGTTCTCTGACTTCCAAAAATGATTGGTGCTAGCGAAAAGCTTGAGCTCGGGATAAAGAATGTTCCCCGTAGGCCTGTTTTAACTTTTCAAACGTCACACTTGCCGATTCTCCAAGCTTAACACAAAATTTAATGGCACAACGTTGCTCCAAATTCCGCTGTTCCATTTTGCTTGACGCACAACCAAAACACAACTTCACTATTAGCAGTCACAAAAATCACGTAGATAACGGAAGGAGTTGAAACTCACACTGAGCTATGGGAGGGTACTGATACACGTGCTCTATCAAGGACAACAGCAGAGCGTTGCCAGATCGCTTGTAGTGTTGCCAGTCTCATTACTTTTCTGCCTAACCTTGTTATCANCCTGCCTGACCTCGTAAATGGAAAGCAGTAGTTGCTAGCGTTTATAACATAGCACTTACAGAATTCAACGTGCTATCTCATCTTTGACAGTGTCAATTGCGCTTCTTTTATCATACTTCGTTGTCAATAACATATTATCGCTCCATCTACTTCTTGAACTCTTCTGCTTGGAGATATTTGGCGAGAAATTAAGGGAAAAAGGTATCCATTATCGAGACAACGTAGATTTAGATCTTAATCAGTTTTATTCTTATTTCTTATAAAAATTATTCTCTATCAATTTTGGGCGTGAAAATCCTGGTCTCTTTTTTTGTGCTATATCTCAAAAGGCCAAAATCAGAGCTAAATTATTTTTTGTGAATAAGAGCTAAAAGTGTGGAAAGAAAAAAAGTGGTCCCACCCTTGCCTGTTTAGTAAATTATCGTGAAACTTTAATTTAGTTTTATGATTAACGAACAACATAAAAATGAAGTCACGTAAGCCACACAAACGCAGAAATCCAGATGAGAATTAAATATGACAATAAAATATAGTTTTTGTGTGCTCATTATTCTATTACTCACCAGGAAAACAGGTCCCCTGTGCTTTTTTAGAGAGTTCAATGAACCTCGGGTGTGCGAAAGAAACTTCTTTTTCTTAATATTGATAATCCCTTTTGGAATCCTGAGCAGTAGGTGGAGGAACACAGGACATGATATTGATGAATGTCACAAAACAAATATCTTCCTTTCCTTAAGGCCAAAAAAAGAGGATAATTGCTTTATTGTAAGGAAGATTTGATTTCAATTCTTTCAAATAATTTTCCTGAGATTTTACGATGAATGAATGAGGTTTTTCCATACTATTTGTTAGTTTTGTAAAAAAATTTCAATGTTACTTGCAGAGTGCGATCAGTTGAAATCTAAGAGTTGTAAGATATTTATTTCATCATCTGAATCCCATTTTTCAAACTTCGCTCGTAAAAAGTTCCTAAAATTTTCGGTTGTTGGGCACTCAGCGCTGTCTTAACATACAGTCTGGGTTGTCTTCGGAACACACAAGATACTGAATAAAATCTCCCTGTGTTTCCTCTATATAAGCTGAATTCAAGAAAAGTGAAACATCTTCATGAATAGAGCAGACGCACTGCACCTGTACCAGACGATCCTGCAAGCACACATAATTTTGGGTGGATATCACAAAACTTAGAATAACCAATTTTGATCGTAGGATATGCAAACTTAAAAGCTGCGTGTAAATGATTTAAATTTCCTAAAATCGATCTTCTCTGCTCGTAAGTATTCTTTGCAACACTGATTTTATCTTTTTGTTCTGACATTATTCCTGAAAATTGATAAAATGGTTTAACTAAACCAACAACAATATCTATCTTTTTACGTCTCCTCGGTTCAGACTATGCCAGTATTCCGCTTCTTTGAGGAGTTCTCTCGCTTTGCAGACCGTAAAATCACTTACACTGAATTTGTGTCATAATTCTTTTTTTACTCCACGAGTGTGGAGCAAGCGTTAAAACTTTAATTTCTTCTCTTGTTGGTAGGTAAGTTGCTAATTTTTCTTTCATTAAATCTACAAGTATCTCCAAATCCTTTACATTCGCTGCTTTCTCACTTTCCTCTGCGTCTCCGTTAGAAGTTTCAGAGAACTCTACTTGTAAAACTTCACAAACTTTTTTCATCATCGATGCAGATACTGATTCAATATATCTGTATGTATAAACAAATATCCTATGGTGATTGAGAGAATGAACTTTAATTGGAGTCTCACCTAAACTCGTCGAAGATGAGCTGATTTCCTCGACTGATTGTTCCCTTGAAACTCAAGTTCTTACTTCCATTATGGCTCTATCTACTTCAGATATTAAATTTCCCAAAACATCGACGTAGTAAGGTGCACATTCAGCTTCTTCACTTTTTAGTGTATGATTAACTTGTTCTCGGCAGCGAAGACAGATATTTTACCCAGGAATTGCTTTTTTAACATCACAATCATGGTATTTATTTGAAGTTCGTAATTTAAAGATACACTTCTCAGCCCTTTCCTAATTAAAATTTTGTGTGTTTCAAACGGATCAAAGCACACTGTTTGATAGGTTTCATACTTCAAAAGGATATATATTTTATGACGTTCACAAGCAGTAAGTAAACATTCAGCACTCACTCCTTAAAACCAGAGGCTCTTTTTCAGCTGCACTTAAAAGAACTTACAACATTAAATTATTTTTTTTCCATTTTTGTGTAAGTTTCGTTGTGACACAGTTTTCTTTACTTCTTCTACACTACAATCAGGTAAATCCAAAATACTTCGTGACATTGTAAAAAAACTAAAAAAATTCTACATTTTAAAGATTTAATGTTGAAGTACTAGATGCCTGAATATGACTTAGACAGGTATAAGAACACGTCTTTACAAGGAGATAAAATAAAAATTTGATGAGAGGAAAATAATCAACAAGCCTAGACTGAATGAAACAAGACAGGGGAGGCATTCAGAAAAACATACAATGCCATAAGCAAGATTATGAATCCTTTCAAGTAAGATTATACTCCATTGAACTGAACCATTGATTGAAGAAAACGGTCAGTTAATGATGAAATGCAAACTCCAAAACCCACAAAATGTAGGATTCGGCACTATTGTCGACTCGGTAAAACCGCTCAGTCTCGCATTTTGCGTAATCCCATATAGTTTGTTATTTTATGCAGAGCGAGATAATTCATTGATGACACATTGTTGAACGATTCACGGAGTGTTTCTAAATGCATTGAAGGACAAAATTACTCGTATATGGAGCGATTTCTGACCATATGTGTGATCGACTTTTTCTGCTAAAACGCAATACGATAAAAAATATAATTATTGTTATAATTTAAAAAAATACTAAACAGGCAAGGGCGGGTCCATTTTTTTCTTTCCGCGCTTGTTTTCCCCTCACTTTTGGCTCTAATTCACAAAAAAATAATTTAGCTCTGATTTTGGCCTTTTGAAATATAGCACTTAAAAAAGAGATCAGGATTTTTACGCCCAAAATTGATAGAGAATAATTTTTCTTAATTTTTTAAAAATTTTCCTAATATGAATACAAGCTCGATATATTTTTCCCTTAATTTATGTTATTTATAGTATGTGTACATAAATTTTGATGTTGATTCAAAAATTGTATTCGGAGTTATGATTTTTTAAATAAATGCGCATAACTCTACCCGCACTCGCGAGAGCGACAATTCCCCGAAAAATGCAAAAATTCTAATCTACTTAATGAAGAGACTATAGGACCTAGGAACCTAAAAATTCAAATGAATCGCTAACTTGATATAAACAAGTGTACCAAATTTCATCAAAATTGAGATGGTGAGTGCCACGGCTTGGTTGATTTCATATGGAATAACCCTATTACGAAATACTTGGATACTGCCCTGTCAGTCGAGATATTAGATGTATTAAGATTATTACTTGTATTAAGAAATGTGGATTTGATGCTTATGTATGATCTGCCAGATGGACTTGTCAACCATATTCTAAATTGTACTTGCCTCATTTATATGTGTCATTACGTAGTTTTACATACATATATGTACGTAGAACGTTTTTCTATCTTTGTAGTAGTGGAATGTGCTTTCAGTATTCTATCTCATTAATTTTCAAAACACGTGGAGAACAAGTGGAAATCAGTGCGTCGAAATCCAATGCAGATTAATGTTACACATTTGTAGAATGTGTAATATGTAATATGCGTGCCTTTAATATTAAAATTCCACTATTGGATTCCGTGTGCACGCATAAAAATATGGGAACGAAAACACACTGCGTAGAACATTAATATTATTGCTGAAGAACGTGATATATTTTCCTTTATATGTATTTTGGTTACGTTATTTGAATGTATGAAGATTTTCTTTGCAATATAAAAAAAATGTACTGGTGGAATTTTCTTCGAAAGTTCATAGTTTTTAATTGTGTCAGTTTCAGGAAACGTTATTTTTGATAAAATAAAAAATGTAAAATATATATGGGTAATTTGATTCAAAACGTTATATCTTATATTGCGAATCAAAAGGTCATCTGAGCAAATTGGTGCCAGAATGCGTGAAATTGTCGGATGCTGTTTCCTTTGTCGTATTTCCGTGTTCTTCAACTTTTGGATGTATGTATTTATTAAAATATTAGTTTTACGTGATTGAGTCGGTTATGAATGTTTTGACACAAACTATCTTTTCTTATGGATTTAAAGACATACATTTTTCACTAATTAGTGAATGTTTCTTCACCTGTAACTTCTGCTTGTTGCAATATGCACTTTTTTGAGCAAAACAATCTACAACAAGAAAGTATCGCACACATACAACCGCGATTTTTTGAGCATCAACAAGAAAGTATCGCACACATACAACCGCGGAATTAAATATACATCCGCATAGAATCAATTATCTGAATCGCAATATATTCCTTTTTGAAAATTCTTTTTGATATATTTGTAAAAATATGATCTTGTATAAAATTGTAGTAGTTTGCCTACTTTCTGTATTTAGACATGTACGTATATACTTGATCGTGGTAGAAGCTAGTACATAAAAATGACTCCCGCATTCAGAAATACTTGGTAGGTTAGTAATATTCATTGTTACCCTCCGCGTGTATTTGATCCGCTCTTGTTTATTCAGGAAGTATGAGTACTTAAAACTTGTCGCTAATTCATAAGGTTGCTGTTAAAGTTCATTTATCCCGATCAGAAACGAGATTTAGCCTTACTTTTGCTCTGACTTGCCGCTTGAAAGCAGTTCGTTATTCACAGAAATCATGATTCCGAAATATTATTGACTGGTAATATGTGCAGTTTGAAGAAGTTGATTTCGTAGTTTTGTGTTAACTATGTTGAATAAAAAATTGACAAAATATTTTTTTTTTCGTATTTGATGTGTTAGCAACATTTTCACTCGGATATTACAAAATCAATACTGAATATATTTCAAATCTCTCGATTGTTTTGCTCAATTTTCTGTTATTTTTTGTTGCAATCCTTCCTGTCATATCTATACTGAATAAGTTCTTTTGGATAACGCTCCAAAGAAATTTTGGAAACCTTGATTATACGCACACCTAATGTCTTACATCAAGGTTTCAGTAAGACTCCTCCTTGGGCTTTGCACAAGCCAAAGGTTAATTTCGATCTTCTGCATCACGACAATAAGAACTCTCCAGCTGCGATATTAGGGTATACTTTCACCTAATCCTCGACAAACACCGGGTCCATATCCCTGTGTTTATAGACGGGTCGAAGCAGGCTGATGGTGTCGGCTACTCCGTGGTGTTTCCCCGTAAGACCTGTGGCTACCGTCTTGGCGATTTATGTTGCGTTTACACCGCTGAGTGCTACGCCATATTGAGAGTACTGCGATCAACAAAGTGCTCTCGCGGATCAAATTTCCTTATTTATTCTGATTCTCTAAGTGCCCTTCAAGCAATCCAGACTATGTATTCAGCTGATAAGGTGATCCAGAACATCCAGGATGTGCTTTTCTCGTTCCAAGTGATGGAAAGAACATAGTGTTTTGCTGGATTACCGGACACGTGGGAATAAGAGGAAATAAGGAAGCAGACGTTTCCGCAAAAGCGGCATGCCTCAAGAATCGCGTGGATTTCTTTACGATTCCAAAAAGGGATCTCCTAAATTCCATCAAGACAAGGATTCTGACTGAATGTAACAATGAGTGGTTGACTGTATAACTCCGACTTGTCAAATCCTCTGTTAAGTCATGGAGCAGTTCCTGTAGGTCAGCTAGGCACGACGAGGCCCTGCTGACCCGCCTGCGCATTGGACATTGTTCTTTCACTCATGGGTATCTCTTATTACTTGATGATGAACCGATTTGTGAAGAGTGTAGCTCTTCTCTGACAGTGCGTCACCTACTAACTGATTGCAGAAAATACACCAGAATACAGAGACAAATTGGTCTGGCTGCAGATTTACGAACAATTCTCGGAAATGAAACGGATGACGGAGATAAACTATTGAATTTTATGAGTAGATCGGGGCTCCTCCCACAAGTTCTCGGTCAGTTTTTAAATTTTCATTTTTCTTTCCTCTTCCCTGTTTTTCCTTTTATCCTTCCTTTCCGTAATTTGTTAGATTTTTTTTCCTTTTTATGATATAATTTGTTCGGCAACTGTTTCGTTTTCTTTTCTTTCATCTTTGTGTTTAGATATTTCTTGAATTCAGGAAGGTTTTGTGGGTATGGTCGAGATATTCGGCGAGTCCCACGCACAGGAAGAATCTTTACGGCTCTTCTTTATGGTGCGAAACTGCTTTTACAGTCTATTTTGTTTTCTTACTGGACAACACCACTTTGCCGTGCCACAGTTTGGCATGCTTGCCCCCGTCCTCTCTATGGGGATGTGGGTGTCACTGTCATCGTAAGTCCCCTATGTTGTTTACCACATCTCACACCATACACGTCCATCCGACACACTCTTCAAAGATCTTATATTTTACTTTTTAGCTAATCAGGTCAGTGTTACCCTTACTCCTACTCTCCACTTCCCTATTATTAATCTCATTGTATAACACGCTCGCCCATAATATATGTTGTCTGTTCTTGTCATCCCGCACACACACACACACACGTTTTATCTTCTGCTCTATTAATCTTATGTAGGCACTTCTTAAAATTCCCATTCGCGGTTCATTAATTTATCGAGACTTCATCTTCGACGAGAATAGTTGATGTGTAAGATCGTCGAACCTTCTGAGCCCACACCAACACGCGGGGCGCAGTCAATTGTTATTGCCATTGTTTTTAATTTTGAAACTGTTTTAGTAGATGGGGGTATTTAAGAAAAAAAATATTATCTCGTTAACTTAAAATTGATTTTCTTGGAAATGCATGTGAAATACTGTTGAATCGTAATAGTTCGTTATTAGGTTAGAATCTGACAAATCTCCATTTTATTATAAAATGTAAAAAAAACTACTCTGACGGTAACTTAAGGTATTTTTGTTGTTGTGTCTGAACCTGTCTATCAAGAGCGACCTCCCTTACGTACATATTCTTTAAAGACTCCAATAAAAGATCGAAGGGTATTTTTAATTTTTACCCAGCACTCTCAAATGACTATTCATGTCGTTTTATGGAAAAAATTCACGTCTCTTTGCTTTTGCTTTCTCGTGAATTCGAGAAGGAATTTTAATCGCGCGAAAGAATTAAATCTCCAGATTTTGACGGAAACATCCTTTTTAGCTAGGTCTGTTTGTACGCAGTCAGTCTGGCTAAACGGATGAGTCAATTAAAATATAAAAATATTTTTATATGAATATGAAACAACTTGAAACGTACAATTACTACCCTTTTATGATAAATTTTTAATCGGTTTTCCACTGAATAGATGGGTTCAGTAAAGAGTATCTGTATTCCAACCCCGACGTACGGCACTTAGACAGCTCTGACCTGATTACAATTGGGTGATGGTGGTGTATTCGGTTTATTTAACTTGAAATAAAAGTAATACTGGCTTTTGTCAACTTAATGGAATAAGTAATAAACCCTGTTCAATCATAAACAGTTATATTTATAATTTTTTTTACACGCATGAAAGAGCGGACAATTCATTTGTTTTTATGACATTGCGAAACAACACTTTAATTATGCTGTTGCAAAGAGAAGTTTGTTTATGAGGCTGGTTCCCTACCAGCTTCCTTAAGTGATTAATTTGTAGAATTCATAAACGTTCGATCTCCGCTAGAGTTATTCCAGGGGTTTTATAACACGATCCTTTACCACGCCTATTTTATCTTTTCTGAATTTGAATGTTTTATTTACTTCAGTTGTCTACAGTTCCGCATGACTGTAGACACTATTTTCCTTTACTTGAAAGCTTCTTTCACTAGACCTAATTCTTAAAAAAAAACTCTTTTACTTTTGTCGACAGCACTTTCTAAATTTTCAGTGGTTATTTACCATCAGTGGTCGCAGTCCTATTGGGCTGCATGTGGAATGCATAAGAGGGATGTGATCGTAATAGAAGTTGTCGAAGGCTGCTTTGGTACCAATAAAACATTTTCGATTCTATTATATTTATTTCAAACTGCTGAACTGGCTATTCAAGAAATGATAATGCTTTTTCTCTTTAGTTCCTCAACACTTTACTGTCCCGACCAGTTCTGTGTAAAAGTTACAGACACCTGCAAAAGATGTTGCTTAGAAATAGTTACGTTATAAAAAAGTTTAAAAAGTTATACCAAAGCATATGAAGATTTAACGCAATATTTTCATTTTTACCTTATCTATCTTTCAAGTTACATTGGTGTTGGAGATTCGCTCTTTGATATAATTTCACTCTTTGTGATAATTTCGATACACTTCACTCACAATTCTGCATGATATTAATGAATTGTGTGGTGCATGTGATTCTGATTTGATGAAACGTTTCCGTTTATCATAGAATGGGAGCCACGCCTAAAATTGAAGCACAAGTGTGGCCGTTTCTAACTTCAACTCCTCCGTCTTCATTGTCTTGTGACCTGACGAGGGGTTTAGTACTCCCTTGTCACGCCCCCAGAAGGGTTGTACGGTAAGGGTTGATCGCACCTGCAGCTCTATTACTTCCCACCTGTAAAACCTGACCTCCATCTCGACCACTCACAAGAAAATTGTTTTCCGTTCCTACCCTAATTGAACTTCTCCGTCGCTACGGAGAATTGTCGTATCCCTAGGCAATCCACCTCCTCCCTATCCCTATCTTTCCACCCGAGTTCAGATGCATCCAACTCTCCCCGTCTCCGGGCGAATATATAATCTAGCTTCATCATTTACTTTAGACTTCCATTGCTTATCTTAGAGCAATCTTCATTTACTTCTGGCCTCGAATCACATTCCTGTACGTCGTAAACTTTGATTCCGCTTCTATTCATTTCCTCAATATCATAAGATAATAGATCTCTTGAATTAAGAGGTCGATTTCCCTCCCATAGGAAATGCTGAATAACATGTCCCTGTCTCTGTAGGTGGTATCTTGGTTAGGGCTACTTACATTTCTCGCTAATTACCTCCCCCCTCCATAGTCGTTAAAATGCGTTTAAATCTGTTTTATTACTTTATTGAATCTTAACCTATTTTTGTTAGAAAAAATTGCTCGCTGATATTAGGATTTTTGGGAAGATATAAATTTAACCTCCGAAATAGCCTCCCCCGTGCAATAACTTAATTTAATAGAAAATTGTTATACTGAAAATTCCACCTTTAGAAATTTCACCATATTTTATTGAAAACATTTCCATTCTCTCTTAAACTGTAAGTTTTTTAACATTTATTTTGCCTTTGTAATATTTTAATTTGACAATTCATGGATTATAAACATTTATTCGTAAAAAAGAAGCGAAAATGTGCTGTTATTACAAAAATAACCATTATGTACCCTGTTCTTTGTGGCTTGTATCACGCATAATTAACTTCTTTATTATGTTAAAGTTTGTTTACGTACATTGTGTATCTCACTATTAATGCTATTTTTCATCTGTTTTATTTTGTCTGTTATTCTTAATATGTGCATATTTTTCGGGTGGTGTAGGAGAGGGGGTAAAATGTTGTTTGAAGACTAGGGTCCGTCATTAAGTCCGACCACGATGTCTGTCATTAAATTGGGATGCGTCATTATGCCTCTCAGGCATACTCAGCCTGCTTTATAAGAATATTTTCTGATCAATGTGAAATACATGGAGAATATAAAATTGCGGGGTTTTCTCCTACAACCTTGTAAATATATGAAATATCCTACAACTTGTAAATATATGAAAATATTTTATGGAATGGTTTAATATTTGTGTGGTTTTCTTTTCATTATCTTCTTTTTCCAAAGTACTAATTATTCATGTACTACTAATTCTGTCTCATTTCATGTACTGGTGTCCATGTTATTTCTTCTTACTCTTTCATATTCGTGTAACTGATTGACGTTTCATATGCACATTGTGTAATACACGATAACAGTCGAATAGTATCCTGGTTGGTTATCATTATCCTTGTAGATTAATGGTCTTTAGGGTAACTGCTTACAATACTGAAAATTTGTTTTCAAGTTTATAATTGAAGTGTTTATCAGGATTGCCTTATTGCGATACCTTTTTCTTATATCAATACGAAGGGTACTAGGTAAGTTTTGCAATATGATGTAACAATAAGCCGCAGGTGTCTGCATGCTGCTGTGTGCTGAGACACGTTCATACTTGCACAGTAGCCGTAGCGCCATGTCTATGCGCTCAGTTGTTCATTAGCAGTGATAGTTTTTAGTGCTTGCTATGGCATCGTGGTCACGAAGTGAGATACGGGCAGTTTTACGGTATAACTTCGCGCGTGGTTTGAACGTAGACCAGTGCTTAGAAGAAATGACGGTCGCACTAGGTGATGTTTGTCCACATCGTACAACTATATTCAGGCGGTACAGAGGGGAAATTTCACTCTGTTTTCACACTAAAACAACGGGAAGACCACGAATGTCAGATACGGAAGAAAACATTACTGCTGTGAGGAAAATGCTTGACAATGATGGGCGAGTGACCTATCAGCAGATAGAGGATACCTTAGACCTAAATGGACCAGCAATTCATTTAATTCTGCTTGAGCATTTAGAAGTGAAGAAACTTTATCTGTGGGTGCCGCATAGACTGACTGAAGAGCAGATGTGGCGACGTGTGACTTGGTGATAAGATGCTGAAAATGTTCAATAAGGGACAATCTCGGCATGTAAACAGCATTGTGACGGGTGACGAGACGTGGCTGTACCATTATGATGTTCCGACCAAGACTCAAAACCAAATATGGGTCTTTGAAGCTGAGGAAACGCCCGTAGCTGTCAGAAAATCCCGATCTGTAAAGAAGAAAATTATAACAGTATTTTTGAAATCGAGTGGAATTGTGCAGCGTGTTGTTTTTGGACACACAGACGACAGTCACAGCTAAGCGGTACACTGAACAATCCCCTCACATCGCACGGCAACAAATAAATCTTAACCAAACTACGTGCAACTTTGCGTCACGAAAACATTCAAACAATATAAACCGGTATTTTACATTAAATTTCTGTGACAAAATTTCCTGAGACGAAACACTGAGCACGCAAATATATCGAGATGTCACGCATTTTTCTCGCAACATCACTCACTCAAGTTCCACTCATAATCCTTTCACACACTCAAGTGACAACTGTAAATCCTGATTATGAGTTGAGTGGGCTATCACACTCGAACTCGACTCGATTTGAGTGTGCATCTCAAGTAAAGGCTATGAATCTCACCCTAAAACTTGTTTCTGAAGTCTCATGCTTCCTGTGCTTGCACTTTGTTGCCTACAACGATTGTGCTTAGTTGAGTGAACTCAAGTTTTTCTTCTTTTTCTTTTTAATATAAATATGGCGGATTACATTTGCATTTTGTATGTATTTAACCACTTTCACCAATGAATTAGGTAAATATTAAGCTACAAAATGTAATGAATGCAATGAGGAACATCATATCTTGGACGTTTTTTCAATTTCTGCTGCGTAATTTTGCATCGCATTGTGGATCACAAATTACTTTCCATAAGGTACCTACTCTCCATTTGAAAACATTGACGAACCATAAAAAAGTAACGAAAAAGTAATGAATTTTTAAATTTTAATATAGTTGTGAATTTCATTATTTTCACTTGTTTTTAGATAAGTAGAAAAGAGTTGATCCTTCAAATTATTCGCAATCACGTCAATTACAAAAATCCCCGTCTCTATTATAATTGCCTGACGTTCGTAAAGAATTGATGATGGCCGGAAAAATGTCAAGAGAAAATAAATATAGATATATTTATTTTTAAAGATATATTAAATTGCTTTAATATTTTTCTTGTTAAATTGTAAAATTACTTCCTATATCGATCTTCTAGTGACCGTTTTTGAGTTATTAATATTCATTGCTAATGTTTACAAACGACGAATAAAGTGTTTTCACAATTCATGTGCAAATTTACGCCCTGTTTTCAGACTTTGTTTGCATTCGTTTGTCTCGTTAGATACGTAGTTTATCCACTTTTCTCTTTTACATATCATGTTCTTCGCTTCAATTTTTTGTAAAAATAAAAATAAAAAATAAATTAAAAAAAGGCGGTGAGATCCACTTATACGAGTACAATGTTCGACTAATTCTGAATCAATCTTATTTTGCATCACATGCTTCGATCGATGTGAACCAATGTGGTTATGCAGAATCGCAATAATTAAGCTTCTCGCCCAAAAACCAATATCTGATTCCGTTTCGTTGTAATAGTGTCAAATGGACTGATGCTGACGAGAGAGCGAACGTGCTCTGATTTTCAGTGAATTAATTCAGCCCAAATTGAGAGCGATGAAAGATCCCTGGCTAGTGCTAAAGCGAATTATCTTTCCTAGGCCTTGTCTGTCTCTCTACGTCTGAGACGTTATTCGTTTCGCAAACTGGTTGTACATTGATCTCTCATTTCTTGAGGAAATTCGTACCTTCTCCAGAACGCACCGTAAGAAACTTGACGCGATTCTTATAGACATTGCTGGAGCGCATGCAGTTATGAATGTAAATTTAATCTCTTCAAAGTTATCGAAGCTGCTGCGAGTGGGGTAAGTGAGAATATATCTCTTTCGATATTTCATACAAAGTCAACACATTAGTGAAATCACTCAATGTAAAAATTGAAACACGACGTTTCGATACAAGTTTTCTCATCATCAGGTGGAGGTATGATAAAATCGTGTTTTCATAAACAACCTGCTCGTATCAAAGAGTGACAATGGTGTATGTGGGATGAAACTTCCTTTAATCTGTTTATTATGGTCGTTTTTGGAATAAATCTCTTTTATGAAAATAATTTTGTGTACAATTTTATTTATTATTGAATTTTGCGTTATTGAAGTTCGCGTTTATTACAATAATATAAATTAATAACTGCATTATTTGTGTATGTATAAATTAATAAAATATACGACTTCGTATTTTCCACATTTCATAAAAAAGTATTTTACACAATACATAAAAAATGATGAAAAAATAAGGGAATCAAGCTCTCAATATGTATCGCATTAACTGTTAGAAATACTTCCCGTTGTAACAAAAGTTATCTTGGTTATGTTGGAGAATGATTTGAACCGACGCAGTTTGCTACAGTTAACAAAGGTCAAACGTCAAATGAAAGCTTAATCAACTCGTCAACGAAGAGGCGACGAGAAATCAACGTGAGAAGAATATTCCGACTAATTGCACGTAAAACGAGAACAGAAGCAAATGTAATTTCAGTTCTCTTCTGCGCGGGGAGACTGACCGTAAAACCGGCCGTCGAGCTGAAAGCCTTTGAGGATTGCGTGTTTACAACTCAGTCTTTCTTGTTTGTACCGAATGATATTATTATTAGGATGATCTCGTAAATGACTATTCATGCTACAGTTTATGAGGATTCTGGACGGAATACGTATTTCAGATTCATATGTGTATTATTTTGATTGGTTGGGTATCATGCGAGGTTTTCAATTCAGCTTTTTCACTTGTAATAATAAATTCTCATAAATATTTCAATGTGTGTTGTGTTGTATGTTATCTTTAGTCATTTTCTTTTAGGTGACATAGTTTCTGCTCAGACATAGTTAAAACAGAATGTTCATACTCTCAATAATATGCAAAATGTATAACAATTGTAATTTCTATCTCTTTTTGAAAATATGCCTCCAATTCATCTTTTGGGTAATCTGTTAGGTTTCATTGATATTATTTTAATTCTTTTGACGTGGCTGGAAATAATTCAATATCTTTGAAAATTCCTCATATTATATTCGGGTAGATTTTAAAATGTTTTTTATTTGCAGGTAATGGTCCAGTCTATATCATGTTTTATTATATATGAGTTCGTAGTTGCATGAATGAATTATTCTTTCAATGAATATGTTTTCATGAACTACAGCGATACAGCTATAATTGATTTTCATTTGAACTTTAAGTTCTGGAATTTATCAAAGATAACGTATTCTCCCACGATATAGTTATATAATATACGTCAATGTAATATGCGACCTAATGATATACCTTTTTTTATACAGAGTGATTCTGTGAGAACGTTCGTCTCAAAAGTCTCATATAGTGAACGTATTATTGAATTGCGTGTTTTACTAAGATAAATAGAGACTTACCATATTAATCTCACGTACCCGGAACTACGTCATCCGGGACTCCAGTAAAACGTTAATTCCCCTAGCCGACGTAGCCAAATATTTAATAATGTGCTGAAAATATTTCGCTATTCATCTGTACGTCAAAAGATCTTTCATTGTAAGTGATTTTTCGGTTACACATTTAGACTATTCCAATAACTTCAGTTTATTTCACACGAATCCTCGAATGATTTTCTTATTTATTTCGACTGGGTGGAAATTGAATTATGTACACTTTTTGGGACTCAGTCGTCGTCCCCTCCCCTCCATCTAGTTAGCGAAACTTTTCTTCTTCGTTTTCTTCGTGGAAGTGGAAATATAGGGAGAAGCTGATGATGGTGCCAACTACACGTGCAAAACTATTGGTGTTCATTACGTGGAATAATGGTTCTCAAGGATCACGAATGGCTCCCGGGCCCCAATTCTAGAGCCACTAGCCGGGTCGAACCTTCCTACCTAGATCTCATAATATAAGGAAAACAACTGATTATGTTGGTTGGTTGCTGGAAGGAAGATTCAAAGCATTCGTAACAACAACAAGAAAAACCATTAACATTCTGTAGAATAGAACAGGAAATATTGCGTCTACAACCCACAAAATACAGTATGCTTCGAGCACCTTTGCTCGAGTCGCTCCGACAACGGCGACTCCCGTAAAGAGAGAGTGACTGTTCTGCTTCTCGGAGACTGCTCTGCGTCTCCGGCGACTCCCGTGCTTTTTCTCGCAACCTCCATGCTTCGTCTGTCTTGCTGCCCCTCCGCGCGCAGGTTGCCACGACCAGTAGAAGGTGGGGACGTCGCTCCTATCTGATAGGGCGCGCCGTTTCAGCTGATTGGCACTCGGGTGCGTTCACGAAACTTTTCGGAGCACTGGGTTTTATTCACTAATATATTACACTTAGGGATGTAATTATTACTCTCAATATATCTTCGTTGCGGCCAGCGAGTGCTAGTGAGGCTTGAGTTTACTCACTAGAAACATCGCTGAGTTTGAGAGAGCAGGAACGGCGTCTAGTTTTGATCCAGATGCATCCGAGTTTTACAACTGCGGTGGTGAGTCGCAGAGATGAATTGTTGGCAGAGGGTGAACTTTTCATACGTCACAGCTATTTAAACTGAGAAACTAAACATGGAAATGAAAAGCTACAAATTTTATCTTGCCGCGCCCGGGGATCGTACCCGGGATATACATACACGCTGGGGTTAAGAAAAGACATTGTTTTCTTAGTGGGAATTAGGTAGAAGGAAATAATAAATTATGTTGCGCATGAATTCTCTTACTAGTTGGAGGCCTAATTAGTCGAGTGTATTGGAGGTGTGCAAGAGGTCTCAGGGAATCAGATTCACGTCAGTGTGCGGAGAGGTGTCGATGCCGTGGGTACAAAGCGCCGGCTCGGAGGCACTATCTCCCTATGAAGTTAGGGACCATTGGGAATGCATAGTGATCTCACGCCCTAAGAAATGAGGAAAAAGGGTGTATACGAAAGGTATGCATGCGCATGCAAAATGACCACCAAAAATTAACGGGTCGTCTAAAGCAAATTAACACGCTCAAAATGCAGTTGAACTAAGGTTGAAAATTAAAGATATAAATGATTTTTGATCGCGATCACCATTGGTCGATTTCACGTGGATTGACCTCTGAACACAAAGTGGGAAATTTAATGATATATCGTACTTTGTTCTTTGGCTTTAGGCAATGTGTACATTATCTAGGTATTATGCACAATTTGTGAATTTTCAATATTGCTGGTAACGTATTTCACTAACATGAAATTTGTTAATAACTCTGGCCTTACTCACCGCCGCGCTGTTGCGATGTCCACAACACGTATTCTTGAAATAGTGCTAATACTGTCTTACAGCATGTGTGCATCCCGAATGAAGTAGGAGTGCCATCGTGACTCGCCCATACTGCCCTGGAGTGACACAATCCATACGTCCCTCTTACTATCGACCACATAGAACCAATTCACGGAAGGGACGGGAGCAGAGCATTCATCTGCCGTCGCTTTCATCGGCGCTGCGAACATCAAATATGGATGGCTCGCATTAGCGTATGTGCTGTCCCGGTAGGGTGCTTGCGTAAGCACCAGCATGTAATGTGTGTGCGCTCATAATGTGACACTGATTGCGCGGGTGAGGCACTGTGTCGAATATGATGAATACTTTTCCTTCCACACAAATCCGACGTCTTCTGTCACTTTCGAGCACTCATGTGTTAGGTGGCGTTGTTCTAGAATCAGCGAAATAATTGTTAAATTTAAACTGACTTTCAAAGAAACTGTCTTACTCCATACATTCTTCTTGGTCGAATGTAATCGATGATCAAAGTTGAAATCATTATGTAGATATTTCGTGAAAAAATTGTTGTAAAGGAATAAAGTATTGTTTGCTCCCTTTCAACTTAATAGAATAAAGATCCTTAAAAGAATAAGGTATTGTTTACATCTTTTACCCTGTACATAAATAAATAAATTTATTGTCAAAAAACAGTACAAACTGCGTATGACCACGTGGAGAAGAAAAAAACTAATTTACTCTCCGGAAGCAAGCAAGGGACCATCCCATCAATTCCGATCAAAGGCCCTAAGGCAAAGGCGGACTCAAAAATTTCAGCAAAAGTTCCTAGATAAGATAAAAAGTTAGCTGCGAGTTATAATACATATATTGTGTCAATATGTTTGTAATTTAACGCAAATATGTTTGAAAATTTACATGTACAAGTTATTATCGAACTATAGATTATTCTGAGTATAGTGTTTAAAAATCATAAGAGTTGAAAAAAACACTAAATTCACGATTTATTGTTACAATAAACACGCCCCTAGACAAAGCCTAGAGAACCTGTATAAGAAATCCGCCTCTACCCGAAGGAAAAACGGAGAAAAACCCGGGCCAGGATGGGGCTACAGAATTAATGTACACAACCGTGCCAAAGTTGAGTACACATAAAACTAAATTAATATGAGCCATACGGCAACACAATCATGCAAGAAAATAGTTTTTGAAATTGTTATAAGTTGTTTAAAAAGTACTACAGCAATGGCGTAAAGACAAAGTACAAGACGAATTTAACTTTTATTAAAATCAATAAATTCTTTTACAGTGTAGAAGCACGGGTGCAGGAGGTAGTTTTTAACCGCGGATTTGAAGATATTCAATTTCATAATATCTTTTATATTCTTGGGCAGGGAATTATATAGAACGATTCCCGAATGGTATGGTCCCTTTTGGCAAAGAGTGGTTGACACTCTAGGGCGATGAATGTTACTACTATTGCGTTTATAGTGTTCGTGAACGGGACTGTTTCGTATAAAGAAAGGGTGGCACTTCAGTAATTCGGTCTTAACAAACACGACTGTTTCATAAATATAAATGCAGGGAAGTGTTAAGATATTTAATTCCTTGAATAAAGGTTTACAAGAGTTTCGGGGGTGAGATTTACAAATTATCCGAACTATCCTCTTCTGAATTCTGAAAGTTTGAATACTCTGACTGGAATTACCTCAGAAGGTAATGCCGTAACGTAAATGGGAGTAAACGTTTGCAAAATAAACGCAACGGGAAATACGTGGACTAACTGCGTTAACTAAGATTCGGAATGCGTAACACAATTTGCTTAATTGGGAATTAAGATTGTCAATGTGACAATTCCATTTGAGGTTGTCTTGAATATGGAGACCTAAGAATTTTGTATTTGTAACAGTTTTTAATTGTGTTCCGTTTAAAGAAAGAGAAACCTGGGGTAAAGATTTTGTGATACTATTGTGAAATGACATAGACACTGTTTTGTCAGTGTTTACAATGAGACGATTTGCATGGAACCAAGTCGAAAGGTTAGACAAAACATTTTGAGCATTGGCGTGTTTACATAGTAAATTAGTGTCATCAGCAAAAAGAACCATTTTGCAATCTGATGTGGATGATATGTCGTTCACATACAATAAAAACAGTATAGGGCCGAGAATATAATCTTGGAGTACTCCGCAAGTAAGTGGCTTTGTTTCTGAAAGACAACGCTGAAGTATTTTATTTTTAGTATAGGATATTTCGACCTGTTCATATCTATCTTTTAAATAAGAAGTTANTCCACGAATGCCTAAAGAATGCAATTTGGAAAGGAGAAAATACAAAATATTTAGTTCTATTATTATTAAGAACAAAATAGTAGGTGGACATATACTCGTGTACACTATGGTGTAGGACTTGGATGGTGTAGTTGATTACCTCCGAATCTGTTTCTGTTCCGTTCTAATGTATAATGAAATCTTATTTGGAGGCTTTCTTTGGGTCATATTATGTCTCGCGTGCCGTATATCTGACTCACGTAGTCTCTATGGAGCACGTAACTATCTCCATTCTTGATTAGGTCACTCGTCACCGAGAGTGGACTAGGCTATCAATTATCATATAGGAATCTATTGCACTACGGTCAGTAGTGACTGACGGCGGGAAATTTCTGCCACTGCTCAGTCGCTGCCGTAGACTCGTGTATAGGAAATGTTACTTGAAGATCTCGGCTATCTTGTCATATTTGACCGGTAACTAGTGAACTAGTGTAATCGGGCCGTTAGACTCTAATTTTATTACCCGATGTTTGTTTTTCTTATATGCATATTAATGCAGATTGAAACAAATTCCGAGGAATATTAGTTTGAGTTGTAACACCACAGTGGTTTTCTTTATTTTTCATTTACCATTTTATAGTAGCCTTTGAAATATCCGTGTGTTCTTTTGAAATATTGGTGCTCTTATCTCATAATCAATACGAACCATTAGGAGACCGTACACGGATGGTACAGCATATACTTAAGTAATGAAGTAGAACCGTGATTCCACAATCTCTCCTTCATTCCAATGAAAGGATTTGTGCGGTAAGGAGACGTTCAAGAATGACTACAAATACTTAAATACTTTGAAATTCTCTTGTGATGAATTTTTTCCCACACTATTATTTTTGTAAGAATTAATGATTTACAGAAGTAAGTTAAGCAATTTTTGTCACACCAACTCTTTTCCTATCATTTTCCTAATATTATACGCATATTAGAAGGTATTGCGATGCAAAAATATAACTTGCACAATTGTTCAGTTATGATCATTTTATTATAAAATTTCCATGAGACGAATTGTTTTCGTTATTTACATCTTTCTAATTTTCAATCCTTGGAAGTGACGTTCCTCAGTGGAAATGGAAATGTTTTGATGCTTCAGGAGCGAAGGATTTTTTTAAGTGGATGTACTGCAGAGGTGGTTCAGGATGACTCCATTGATGGTATGAACTTGTTTGTCCGGGACAAACCGCGTCTTAGTAGATAATACTACGCTGTCGTAGCTAAGCGACTTAGGCCTGTGCGACTTTGACATTGCCCTGAGGAACGCTACAGCATTATGGCCGAAACGTTCGTAGTTTTATCTACTAAGACGCGGTTTGTCCCGGATAAACAAGTTCATACTGACTCCGGCCGCGGAAGCCTACGTCTATATAAATTGATGGTGTTTACCAAGGTTAGAAATTACTCAGTGATAGTAACTAGAGGAGTACTGATCAGAAATTATGTTATTGTAGTGTACCAAAGTGAAAAAAATCGGTTCGATTCACTTGGGGAAAATGGTGTCTATGAGTAAAATTTGCAGCAGTAATAATGAACTGCGACGTATATGCAAATCAGTAGCATCGCTTTCTGAGAGATAAAATTCATGTCCTACACCCATCAACTTATTCTAGATGATCGTGGGGTCCGCATTGTGGTGAGTGGAGGGAACGAGAGGCATTGACTGGCGCCGAGTGGTCTTGCAAATAAAACAGTCGATCGCGCTCTGCCACATTAGCGCCACTATCCATTATCCAAAATGCAAACATAAATTTACGAGCGACTCGTAATCCACGGAATACCGGACAGCAATAAAACGAATTTATACCTAGCCGTCGTCGTCTATGCGCTGCCTTCATGGTAATGATTCCGGGACGTGAGGAAGGGATACGAAGAAACTTAATGCTGTGGACGCTTTAGCTACCTCCACTGTACGTCTTGTGAACATTGCAGTGCTAAGATGAAGTGCAGTTGCACCGTAATTTATTTATTGACTTTTCCTACATTTTCCTTTTTATGTACATAAACCTCGAAAATTATTGGACCTCTTAAAATCATCACTATGATATGTCTATTTCGTGATTAGGATGTTTGTTAAAGTTCGTTGATTGTGAAATGTTCATAATAGATAACTAAAGTTGAAGTTTGATCAATTTGTGGTGGCTAAATGATTTTAATATTTTATAACTTTTCAGTTTAGTGACAGTGTGTCCTTAAAGTGAATCGATGTACTTGTAGTTTACTGGATAGAACTTATCAGCTTATCAAAACAGAACTGTTTTAAATCTCTTTTACTCATGCACAATGAAGAATTTTACCCAGAAATTATGTGCATCCACATTTGCTAAAAGGGCTAATGACACAGTGGCCCATAAAAATGGATATACTGAGAATTTTCTTATTTTGTTATCCGGTTTCAAATGAACAAATGATTTAAGTGCATTAAAGATAGAATAAGTGTTTTGACATTTCTTAACGGATTATATATTTTGAAAGTTTCGAACGTAAAAACTATTGAATTGAAAAACAAATTATTTAGATGTGCCAATTCATTAACGGGTTAGGACTACTAGCTGTCTAAGGGAGGAGACTCTTTTTAACAAAAACATTTTATTGTTGATAAATGCAAGATATAATGTACAATTATTCTACATACAATAAACAAAACTAACATATTTGGAACGTTTGTTTTATTCATATTTCGAACGAAGTCATTATACAGATTTTCCTCTTCTTCTCTTCGTTGAACTCCGGTTCCTTGCTACTCTTGTTCCCACCATGGAGTGCTTTTAGGGTTGGTTACACATCTCGCTGTATTAAATCACGAAGTGTACATACCTTTCTTCTGTATTCCACGAAGTCAGTATACAACTGTTCGGTGGATATCAACCCTGCATCTTTTCTTACTTATTGTGCATTAACAACCCGGTAATGTACTCCATTCTTTCCTCATAGTATAAACGAAAATTCCGTAGTACGTGTTCTGTGTTCCCAAGTTCTTAATCACAATAACATATCTTCGTCTCTGCCTTCCCTGTTTTACTCAAATATTCCTTGAAATTTCTATGTCCAATGATTATCTCTGAAACAGCTTTTGTTGGTTTGAACCTTCGCCTATTGCGTACTACGTATGTTACATCAGGTATCAATCTATAAATGCTCCTTCCTTTCTCGGACTTCCTCCATCGTATCTGCCATACCCGTATCGTATGTCCCATTATATGACTCTTCACCTTCTTCTCCCCTTCTCTTATCTTGTCTGAATCAATTTTAATTCTCCTTTTCCGTTTCATCCAGTACCACAATCGCTTTTTATGGAGAAATACGTCCAGTGGCATTATTCCTAATAGTATACCTCTAACCCTTGTGTTTATTGTAACAATAAATCGTGAATTTTGTGTTATTTCAATTCTTATGATTTTTAAACACTATACTCAGAATAATCTATAGTTCGATAATAACTTGAACATGTAATTTTTTGCTTAAAATTACAAACATATTGACATTCTATTAGTATTATAACTCGCAGCCAACTTTTTATCTTATCTAGGAACTTTTGCTGAAATTTTTGAATCCGCCTCTGCCTTAGGGCCCTTGATCGGAATTGATGGGATGGTCCCTTGCTTGCTTCCGGAGAGTAAATTAGTTTTTTTTCCTCCACGTGGTCATACGCAGTTTGTACTGTTTTTTGACAATAAATTTATACAGTTGCATAACACCCACGAGACGCAGTATGCACACTTTCTGTGCGATATGCAACCGTCGTTCTATGTGTATGCTTGTTGCTCCTGGTAACCTCACACTCGCTGCTTAACTCACTGTTAATGAAATTTCAAAGAATCATCTCAAAGCACACACAAATATTTACGCTCTCGCACTATATTTATGGTCTTTCTATCATATCTGATCACGGGATTTCTTCTATTTTTCCTCATATTTCCAAATAACATCCCTCACGTTTCCTCTTCAAAATCTCCAAAGCTATTCTTTTGAGCTCTTCTACATACATACGTAGTGCCGCATTGTCCTTCTCTTCTATTTCTCTTCTACTTTTGCCTATACCGTCCGGCAGATATCTGCATACGCCACTGTTACGATACATGTGTCATCCATCTTTGCTAATGTCTCATTTATAACTACATTCCAGTAGAGTAGTCCAGTACAATACCCTTGAGAACATCCTTTTGTGTTATGTTTCATTATTCATGTTCCACTCAAATCCAGTATGGTAAATCTTCCAATAAGATGCGAACGTACTATGTTTATCTGGTACTCTGTAATTTCCATATTACGTAACTGTTCCATAATTTAATTGCCACTTTGTAATGTCGAATGCCCCTGGTATATCTGAATAATATCAAAGCGTACTTGGTGTCCGCTAATAAAACGTTTCTTCTAAAACCTAGAAGATCGCGATGTCTTAGCAGCTAAACTTGTCCAATAAAACCGCGATGTTTTGAAGGTGGTCATCATGGTGTTACAAAACTACCAATTATTCTTTTTTTAGCAAATTATTTTTTTGCCCTTTTGGATTTTGCATCAATAAGGCATGCACTCTAATTGGCGGAAATGTTACGATGGAAACATTGCTACGATTTTACGTTTAGGAAATTATCGACTTTTTATTGATTTATCAACATTATTTTCTCTATTAACACATCTGTCATTTTGAATTTGACATTGCAGTTTTGGTCTATTGTACTGTTCTATACATTAAGCTGCTGACCACCTGGCTAGAGATCTGTAATGTTGATATTGAGATACCCCGGTCTTCGGGGTATCGTTTACAATGAATTTTCTTTAGTCTTGAGTCACAATGAAGAAATCGACGCATGTCTCAATCTGGAAGTATCTTTAAGGAGCACATTATTTGTGTTGTTTGTGTCCTACTGTTTTAATGATTTTTCTTCTTGCCAGACATGCTGGGAAAAATTAATTTGCAACGCTCTAATTACTTCCCCAGTCTGCGCGCGATTCTTTTTCCGACGTGCCCTACCGTATCCACTAACAGTGTACACTGACTGAGTGTGTTTCTTCGTTTTTTTAAAAATATCTGTTGCTTCTGAGTTATCGAAAATGTTTAGCAAATAATTTTACTCTCGTTGTCGTATGACGTAAGAAAGGAATCTTTTAACTCAAGGACAATGAATTAGAGATGGAATTTGATTGATATAATTATTTGTCTTTATTGATCATAACTAGAAAGTAGTTTGGTATGGAATAAGTATCCTTTACAGTCACGAAATTTCAAAATGTCAAAAATGAATAATTAACGTTTTATTTAAGTTGCTTCATGCGCAAACAAATTCTACGTGCATAAAGAACGAATATTAAATTATATTTGACATCAATGTAGCAATTTTTATAATATTTGCTCGGATTACCTTTGTCGGCTGTTCTGACTCTTTGTCGTGTAAATTGTGGATGTTAATTGAATATAAAATCCGTAGAAGAACGGAGTTAGTGAAACGATTACACTCGACATTTTGCGCGTGTTATCATTGTCTCCCCCTGCGCATTAGTTCGATTATCTTCCTTCCAAACCAATTAGTAACTCCCTGTTTATCATCCAGTGCAATCCAACTTATGTACCATCTACAAAGAAGCCATTGGACGTGGACACATGAACAGTGTATATTGAATTTATAACTCCGTGATACTCGAAACTTGCCGATATGAACTGGATAAATAACTTTTGATTGGTTTAATGTGAGATAATACTGCGTTGATTAATATTGTGTTCAAGATTCTCCTCGATATATTTCGTCCATAGAAAATAATTCCGATGATGAGTTTTTTAAAACAGGTGTCATGTTTTGGAAAATACTCTGGTTTTTTGTTTCTAATAAAATCACTATTGTACAGATTATTATAATAGTTTTTTTTGGAAGATAGTGCCATTTTCCATCTGAAAGGTCGTAAAAAATTATATTGTTGTTATCGGAACTGACAATTTCTACTACTGTAACAAGTGTTATTGTTGTCCCAAGGAGAAAGAGATTAATTGAATTAAATATGTCGGACGTAATAAAAGTACTGATTTGCTCGCGCATGACATTGTATCAACTTTAGTTAATGAATGTAACTACGTGCTTGTATGCAACAGCATACATGCAAAAAGCTGCAATATCCACTGGAAAGTTTGTTACATTTATCAAATGTGCATTTTAATCGTGTACATTAATGCACTCTGCTCTCCTGCAGGCCTCTTTCTGTTTAATGACTGCCACCATAATTAACCGATAACGTATCCGTGTAAACATATAGCCTCGCATGTAAAAGGAATATTTGTACAGTAAAAAATCGGTAATTCATGCATTTCTCGTTGACTTCTTAGTCATTTAAAAATGTGTTAATGATAATAAAAAAATTTCTTTGACATTTCAATACATCTTTTTACCCACTAAAATTATACAATATGTCATTTTACGATATTTTTGTTCAATTTTAGTATGTAAACGCATAAATTTCTTTTATATCAACTTTTAGTAAATTACTCCAAAATACATCTCTAGAAGTTTATGGGTAAATTTTTGCGGCTGCATTGATGTTAGTTGAGGTCTTGTTTGTTTTAAATTTTAAAATTTTAATCATGTTACGTCGAATGAAAATGGTAGACGGGACCGGGATTCGAACCCGGGACCTTGAGCTCTACGCGCTCATGCGCTTACCGACTGCGCCATCCCGTTCGCTTCTCGGGTCCGTCTATCATTCTCATTCAACTTGTGAAACCCAAAGACCTCTGAGGTGGTCTCGTAGAGACTAGATTCCTCATCTGAGGCGACTCCCANAAATTTTGTAGGACAGCTCAATATTTGAAGTAATTTTTTTCATCTAATTTCCATTTATTTATACTACTATATCCTGATATTTTTGTTACTTTACATTAGTGATCTGTTTATACGTCTAGAGATAAATTTATGTTTAGATTATCTGTTCTCGTTTCTGGTTTGGTCCAGGGCACGACCAAATTATGGATCTGCGTACGCCACAAGAAGCTCCTAGTTTTTGTGTGTAATCTGTGCCAATTCAAGCGAACTACCAGCAATAATTATCTGAATGATTTTTTGTAATATAACCCGTTATTCTTTCGTGTGATTTGTCACTTTTGTTTTCATCGATTGACAAGCAAGGATTATCTTGTAGCCGTTTCAAAAACCTCTCTGGATCCACGAGGGTGTTATGAATATATTACCACTACCCTCCTTCGTCATGCAGTATCAAACCCGTCTCATTATTATGAAATCCCGGATTAAATGCGGCTCCTGATTATTGACCTTAACCGTTCTATTAATACTCCAGGTTTTGGACGTTATATATTATTAAAATACCGTCATAATTATCATTTAAATCTATGCTCAAGTTCTGTATTGCATATTTTGTTCTGCTGTCATACACTAATATTGCCCTACACTATGTATGTGAGGTTGTGCTTATGATAGAACTTACTTTTATGACATACTAATTATTTCGTATTTATTCTCATCATTTCTGCGTCAAGCTGTATAATCTTGTTATACCTTCGTTATGTCTTTAGAATATTCTTTATATAATTCGAATAACTTAAGTTTCAAATTATTTCCTCGAAGTGAATACAGAAAATCTGTACATTCGCTTATTACTTAATTGTATTTTTCTGAAGCTTGGGTCTTGAATTAATCGAAGACTTCAAACAATTTGCTAAATTTAGGGGGGGCATCCAATTCTTTGTTGAATTACCTCAATGAATTCAAACACACTACTATTGTTTGTTACCTACCCTCAAGTAATATTTGCAAACCATGACTGCTGGCACCCCATAAATAATTTTTCTCCTCCATTACATTATTTTAAGTGGTTTTATGGCATAATATTTTACTTCATAAATTTTGGCATCACTTGATTGTTTTATTCCGAAGGTGGTCTTAAAGTGTTTTCTGTTTAATTCTGCATGGCTCCTAACCATGCGTTCTGAAGGCAACCCGCCACACGTAGTTGAGTGGCAAGTTTGCATAGTGAACCCCTAGTGTTGTGAAACCTTGCTCTCGCGCTATACTGTTATGTGAGTACTTACTAGCAAGAAGACAGAAAATGAAATGGAGTGACGTAAAAATGCGATAAAGCAAGTATTAAATTTAGAGCAGAATATGTTTTACCTTATTTTAAACAAGTAATCTCATAGAAAGTTTTTGTTTTTATTTAACATAACGAAAGAATTGTTCCTAAGCATTTCGTTCATTTATTTTGTTCGAAATAAATTCTTCAAACAATATTTTTCTTTTCTTGTGTTTCTTCGCATTAGGTGTCAGTGCACTGCGAGGCAAAAGTAATTGAGAAATATAATAAAAAACCTATTGAACGTGCCAGTACCGGTGGTTACACTTAATCTGATCCTGCTCTCAGTATCCTAGATTCTGTGATATCTAGGTATACAACTGAACATTGAGAACCATGACAGAGTGGTCTGTAGTAAAAAAGAACGATGACAATTTTTCATTATTAACATTAAATGAAGGAGCGGCGATGTACAAGTATTATGGACAGGGATTAATGCTCAGGTGAATCAAGTCAGTTTTTTTTTCTATTTTGAAACAAGAGGTGTAAAACAATACATTCACAGTCACGGTTAACCAAGTTCCGAGTCATCTGGTATATAAAATAGATCAAGATATTTGGGAATCATTAGTGAATTATTGTGTGAAGAAAACTTGAAAAACCGATATCTGGAAATCGGATTTAGTTCACTTGGACTCCGAATCTTCCGTATATTTGTGATAGCCGGTACCGATCGAAACTTGTCGTTCTCTCAGAGACTTGCTGAACTGACTACTAATTTCATTTCGTCTTTAAAGACGTAAAGACATGTCGCTCTGACTCTTCAGTAACGGATGTGAGAAACTCGGTCATGTTGTTTTATGGTTACCACATTTTTTCAATGTTTCTAGCATTTTTTTTGTAATTATATTCAAACTTTATTTTTATTACCTTTTCTCGTGTAATCTTCTTTTGTGCTTTCGAAACGCTAAAAATTTTCTTCCATTTATTAGATGTACTCAATCTGAAATAACAGGAAAGAGGTGTTATATTTAAAAATGAACTGACCCAGAAAATCACTTTTTCACTGCTTCGAAAGGTGTGTGTAAAACATTCCTTTAATGTTTTTTTTTTTTTTTTTTTTCCAAATTGAAATTGTTTTGTTTGCCGTCTTTAGTGGTGCATAGATTCAGGCAAATTGATTGCGTATTGAATAAAAATTGTGCATCGGATCTTCTCTATTTTTTCTAACAATTAACTTTTCACTTTAAACCTTGTCTATATTAATTAAAAATTCAAAATTATAGCTTCCGAGACCCAAGAAATATATTTCGTTTTTAAGTTGTGCGTGCAGTCACATCTGTTTTATCATTTACTTTTCATTTAACAACGATTGTTCATTTACGAGTAGTAGAAACCACATAAATCTGTCCCTTTGTAGGTATTTTCCTATTCATCGTTTCACTAATGATGAATAATTACTCTTCTCGCGAAGAGACCAATACACACTATCACAATATATGCTTCAGTGCCAATGGACCTTCGGCGATGCATTACTAATTAATTCATGCAGAAAACTCATGTTTAGTTATTATTTTGTCTTCGTAACATGCTACATCATTTACAGTGCATCCCAGTATTGTTTCTCTCTCATTTTGTGGAATGTGTACCAGATAGTTGGGACAGAAAAGTGAGTAGTAAAATAATTGATCTAATCGTTATAAAATATTTCTACCTAGAATATGAAATAAATTGAATATACAATATATGTTGTGCAGAATACGTTCTTAAACATTTTTGGGAATGTGATACGAGGTTTAGATGTGTTCGATTTTTTAGTTTATTACTGATTACTAATTCTTTATTTCTCTTATTTTCTTTGTTAGCGTCCGTTCTGCGATATGTTTGAGAAACGTTACTAAAATACTTTCATCACTAGCTATTTCTGTAGAATAATACAAACACGGGAGGAAAATTTCGGGATATATGATATGGTTGTCGTATGAAAAATGTATATTTTCTATTTTTTGAGATGTACTTTTTATGAGTCTTATTATGAGATAAAATTGATATTTGCTCACAAATGGATTTTCATGCGTCTTTCGAGAATTAAGTTGTTGACTGAAAAAGTAGAATGTGTTTTATGTGAAGCGTATTGCGCCAACGTCGTTAAATTGATATCACGTTAAGCAGAAATCATGTAAATGTAATGTGGTTGCTTGTTCAATCTCTCAAAGCCGTCCTCGACTAATTGGGCTCCGTCGTGAGGACCTCTGAGCCTCCGTGGGTTGCGACTCGCGATATACAGTTGTGTAGGGCCTAATCGAAGGTCACCGAGCGCTACCATTTCCATCCTTTGCATAATACATCGCCGGTCCATCTGTCACAGCGACTCTAATGAGCCGAAGCTCTGTGACGATATGCCATGAATGATGTACCCTTCATTTCCACTTTGTGTCTTGCACGTCCAGTGGGTCATGAAATCCTTTCTGCATCAATGTATTGCCTTTTCTTCTCTTTCGTGATCTATGAAATACTCGTTTACTCGCAATTGTGTCAAGTAGGAATCGTATATCTCTAGACGTAGATGAAAATTAGAGAAATTGCAGTTTCCGCCAAAGAGGAATTTTGTAGCAAAAATATCAGAAAGTTTCATGTATTTATTGTTTTACCTAATTTTTTAGATGTTACGTTTTCTTTTGTAATCGTAAAACTTATTATCGCGATATTTTGACGATTCTTTGATTGATTGTGACCGTATTATGAATGCGTACAATGATACGTACATGAAGACAATATTCCATATTATTCGTGGTTTCCTAGTAAAGAATTATATCCGTGAAGTCTTGGTTTTTGTTTTACCCTTTTGTGTGAAATGATAGAACTATCCGCTTTCTTCTTACAACCGCGATTCTTGGGGTTCACCTAATATTCCCTGCTCTTGGAGGGAGTTCCTTACTACTATGTCTACTATTAATACAACGAGGGATCCTACTATTAATACCATTTGGGGAACACAGAGGGCAGTCCTTGACCTTTCATCTGTTCCTACGTCAGATTCAAAGGTTGCCATAAGATCGTGTCTTCTTAAGACATGGCAAACCGAAAGGCAAACTTTCGCCTTCAAGCTGAGGAAGGCTTGGGTGTCATCATCCCGAACAGACGTGAAGAAGTAATCCTTATACGTTTTCGTATTGGCTACTGCTATCTTACCCATGGTCATCTCTTACACGGTGAACCTCCCCCATTTGCGAAACGTGCAACACAACACTTACCATGGAACACTTTCTTCTGGAGTGTCCCAACTAGAGTACCAGCTGACAAGGGGACACAATCTACCCAACAGTTTGAACAGTCCGTCAGGAATGTGGCCTCTGGAACACTATCTGATCTTTCTTCGTATGTCATTACTCAAATCCATACATGAAACGGGGCTCCTCCCACAAGTTCTCGGGAGGGTTTTGGATTTAAATCTCGTTTTTTCTTGAATTTTCATTTTCTCTCTCTAAATTTACTTTTTTCTTTGCTTTCGGTTTTTTTAAATTATTTAGGAATCTTTTGTCTCTCTCTCTCTTTTATGATGGGATATATTGTAATTCAGGAGGGCTTTTAGTGGATATGGTCAAGTCATTCGGCGAGTCCCACACGCGTGGAGAGACATGTTGGCTCTCCTCAGTGCGTAACTGCATTTTCCCTACCTGTACAAAACTTTTAGGGCTCTAATGACCTCGATGTAGGCAAGCCGTAAAGACATAAAAAAGAATGAAAAAAACCCGAACGTATAGAAAAATCGTGAAGTTGCCTCATTCTTTGAGAAATGTATAAAAACCTAGGTTCCAGTAATTAATTAGTAAATATTTATATTAAATAATTATTGGGATCAAAATAACTACTAGATGTATCCCAAATTTTCCTGTTCTGATACGTCTATGCTCAAAAACTAGAAAGTTTTATTCTCTATGTGAACAAACTATTAAAATTAAAATTACAGGAAATAAGGAAACACTATAATTTCGTTATTTTGTTTCCTTGTTAAGCTGTATATTTTAAAATATTTTGGCTAAATATTAAAAATGAAACTACGTTACTCATTGTAAATGTTTGGACTGATTTCTTACGAATTGTAAAAATATTTACTTCGTATTGTATTTATATACGTTGAGAAAATCAGTTAAAACTTACAACAGTGAGTTGTGCAGTTTCCTATGTAGGACAAGAATAATAGCCTAGTGTCTGTAGAATCAATGAACACCAGAATAGGAGTCCGCTGTTCCGTAAATTTCCCTGAGAAATTGCGAAAGCGACTTGTGTCGGCTATCGATACCGGCGACTGCTTGGTCCGTGACTCCCAGCAGGGATGTCGGGCAATCAACAATTAATCCGGCTGATCCGAGCGCTTGTTGAGGTATCAAGCCCCGGCGAGGGACTTCGGTGAAGGCTTGTATATCCCGATACAAGCTTTGGGAAGCCCTCAACCTACCGTCGCCATCAGCAATCTCCAATTCAAATAGCTTTCATCATTATATGATTGACTGAGCTCATCTTCTGCATGTATGTATTGCATCTTGTTTTTTATTATCCTGTCAATCATGATTTTTTTTTATTTATTTTGGTCATTTGTACAGTGATCTTTTCTTTAACTGAGTCATCGCGAAGCTCATACAAAATTTTATTCTCTGTAACATGCCATCCTACGTGAGCGTGTTACGTCTCTTCCTCTTCCTTCTTTAATATATTTATCATTCGTAACTGAGTGATATACTCTTGAGATTCAAATATTTTTTCTGTTTTCCAAAAGCTGTTTTGCTTTTAATTCTCTAATTTCCTTTTTTCTATAAATATTCTATAACGTTGCACTTTCCTGGAGTGAACAGATCTGACTCGAAGAATTTATGATCTGCATATTCCTCTTTTTTACATGCACAGTTTGCTGTTTGTATTGTTTTAATTTTACATAACTGATTTTACATAATTGTACATAATTTTACTAACTGATTGCAGAAGATACTTAAGTATACGGAGACAAATTGGTCTGGCTGCAGATTTACCAACAATTCTCGGAAATGAAACGGTTAATGTTAACAAACTATTGAATTTTATGAGTAGATCGGGGCTCCTTCCACAAGTTCTCGGGAGGGTTTAAAAATTTTCATTCCCTTTTCATCTTTACTGTCTTTTTTGTTTTCATCGTTCGTTTCTGTAATTCGAAAATATAATATTTAAAAATTCTTTTCCTTTTTTTTTGTGATATAATGTATTTTTATTCTGTTTTCTTTTCTTTTCTTTCATCTTTCAATTTAGATATTTGTTGATTTCAGGAGAGTTTTTTAGTGGGTATGGTCGAGATATTCGGCGAGTCCCACACACGGGGAAGAGTCACTACGGCTCTTCTCTATGGTGCGAAACTGCATTTTTCCCTACTTGCATGGGCTCTAATGACCTTNCGAGCCCTAAAGCCCCACAAAAAAAAACAAATATTTGTTAATTTATTTATGGCTTAAAACACTAAGATTGTTTAATTTGATTTTGTCTTCTATACTCTTAAGCTTTTGTAATTCACAGTTCCCTGATTTGTTACGTGATTTATATTTCGCAAACCAATTCAGTAACTTAAAAATTTTCGAAACGAATCCAAAAATATCGAAAATAAAAGGGATTAACGTGCGACATTGAAAAATAAAATTTAGTTGTTTGGTGCTGTTTCTTGGTGATTAGTTTTTTAAATCTGAGAAATATTTTACTTGGCTTATGCGTATGAGTTTATTAATTTGACAGCTTGCTATGCAACAATTCAAACGTAATTTTATTGATCTAAATCGTGTTCAAGGTGGACTACGTTTTGGTTCATTACGAAAATGATTTGTGCACGCAAATGTTCGTAGTATTTTTCGATTTCTAAATGCGCTGCATGCATGTATTTTTTGGGCCTAAAGCAAAAAGTGAAATATTTAAATACGTTTAGGAAGATACTTAATTTGATTGCGAATTATATAGTCTTCATTTTTATTCATGAGTTCTTTTTTCAATTAGAATTCAAATGAGGACATATCCAGTATTGAAATGCTGAACCCCCCAGGGGACTTACATCTAGTAAGTACGTGTTTGGCGAACACGGGGCCCCGAGCTGAGTCTGGCATTACTCCCACTTACTTGTGC